>JAUZNJ010030519.1:0-14737 GCA_034780135.1 Jordanella pulchra
CTCTCATCTTTTTAAGTGGGAGAACTTGCACAATTGGTGACTGACTAAATACTTATTTTCCCCACTGTATATTAAAGAAACAGGGTTCCTTTAGTTTCTACGTGAAACTTTAATGTGTTGTTCTGTTTTTGTTGCACTAAAACATTTTTACTGATAATATAATGTTATTATTAAAGTAGGTTGTATGTAAAGTTATACATACAAAAGGCACTTTATCTCTCTTCCTGAGAATCATATAGTAGTGCATCATTTGAAGATATTATTTTGTTCTGCTTCATTTGATTTGTTGGTGCTAAACACAGTGTTTAAAGGAAAAGGGATTCCTGTAGAATCACTCCCTTTGTATTCCTGATGGCTTTGGCAGGCTGGTGCTGCAGTGGGACATTCCAGCCCTGCCCCATCATAAACCACTTGGCTGCAAACACCTGTTGAAGGTGTACTACAGTTTCTGCTAATAGAGGGCTGTTGAGAAACACACACTGATGCCTGATCTGCCTCTGTGTCTGTCAGTAACCCTGTAGGCTATCAGCTCAGCAGCAAAGGGGTAATGATGATGTCTGGAATGTGTTTATGTTCTGGGAACCCGGTCAACTCAAACAGACAGCATGAAAGCCACCTCTCTGTTTTTAGGTCCACAGAGACCATCTCGTAGGAGTTAATCTCTTGCAGACTGGGAGACAGAAACTGGAGTCACCGTGAGTCAACAGATGTAGCAGAGCACAAAAGACCTTTTTCTCTGCTTTCTTGTCTCTGCTTTTTTTCTCAGTTTGTCTCCTCAACATCTGTTCTTCCTCTTCGCCTACTTTCTCTTTTTTCCTTCTGTTTTGTCATTTTTTTATATATTTTTAAAGGTGCATCTTTGTGCATCATTCATTCTTTTACATTCATGGTGCAACATTTGTCCTCCCTGAATTAGGTCCAAAAAGCACCTTGTTTTAATTAGTCTGTGGAGTTTTCATTTTCCTTAAATGGTAAATAGTTTTAAATGTAGATAAAATTAGAATAATAAAACCTAAAGGTCATGATAGTATGAAACATAAGTACCATCCAACCATCCTCCCCACTTTTATCCAAACCCCTCAGAGTCACCCATGTAAAACAAAAAGCAATATATTATGCTACAATGCTGTTAATGATGCTCTTTACAGTATTTTTTTAACTGGACAGGAATCCCGTTTTAATGAGGAAATATAAAATGTTTGAATGACTAAAATGTCTAAAAAAACATCAAACATCAGTTTCCCAGATTTGATAAAGGAACAAAGCAATCAGAATCCAATATATACAGTATATCACTGAGATAAATGCTGGAGAGGTTTGTGGGCATAAAGTTTACCTGTTGAAAAAAACATCAAACAAAAGCAAGAGAGAAAAGAGAAATCAAAACTTTATTATCCCAAACCTTTACCTACTGCTATAAAAAAATGATCTAAAGGTTTTTGCTCTATTAATTAAACTAATAATGGATCCTTACTGTAGTTCAGTATTAAAACAGCAGTTTGAAAAATGAGTGTGCAGCTGGACTTCAAAATAACGTTTCTGGACAAAACCAGAGGAAAATTAGTCATTTGTTATGATCGGCTAACTTTGGCCTTAAATTGCAGTCTAGTACATTTGATATACTTCTCTAAATCATCTGTATTACCTCCTTAGCATGCAGTCAACTTCTACAGAATCCCAAATATGAAGATGTAATTTGATTCAGGCATGTTACAGGAAGCAGACCAGACTGAAGTCTGAAAACTCTGTTTTAAACCTCCTCTTAACAACTTAATTTAGTCTCCAGTAAGGTATAATTCAACATTTCCATCTATCAGCCAAAATGTCAAATTTAACTGCAGCAGAATCGACAAGAATGAAGTGGAAAGCAAAAACTCCAAGTTGTCTAATTGTTCCAGTAGTGTAGTTAAAATCACCATAAGCTATTTATTATGATTTCTTTAAATCTTTCAACATGTTTTTCATGTTGATTTGGATGCCAGATATTATTTTTGCATTATAGGTTCAAAACACTGACATAAAAACTTCAGGAAATAACCATTGTTCTTTTAATATATGGCTCTTTTCAAAGTCCTAAAGACTTTATTTGATCCAAACTTTTTTCTTTTCTTTTTAAAAAAATAAGGATAAGCAACTTTATTGGTTTCCAGAAATGTGCATTTCAAGTAAATTTGACCACTGCATTTAACCCATCCCTTGGGGAGCAGTGAGCAGCTTAGAGCATGACATGATCAAGGGTTAAAGGTCATGCTCAGGAAGTCTAAGTGGGTTTGAACCGGGCATTTGCAACCTTTTCAAAATGCTCAAAGTGCTTGCTTCCACCTTGGTAGGTCAAAGTAAAATCTTTACTCATCAAATAAGAAGAAAACAGATTTTATGGAGAAATAAATAATGTTGTAGCTCCATCTTAGGAGGTTTTAAACAGCAAGTTATCAGCTGCTTATCCTGTTGGTTCAAAATTTCATCAGTAGTTACCAGAAATATCCACCAGGTAGCAGTGTTGTACAGCTTAACAAACAACACTCGGTCTAAACAGGCAGGTGCTGTTTGCCTGTCAACTCCTAAGGTTGAACTAAAGGGAGAAAAGGAAAGGCAGATTTTTTAGAAGAGAAGTGCAGCCTTACAGCTTCTCTTGGAGTTTACAATAAGAATAATTAAAAAAAAAGATGGACTCTGTTTTATCTCTGTGAGAAGCTTTATTTTCTTATTATCTAAACAGGTAATGAGGTGCTGCAGATTTTAGATGCAGAATTTCCTTTTTATTTCCAGTATCAGCATGTCTGCATTAGTTTTGTTTCTGTCTCAACAGCTAAGTTGTTTTGAGTTCACCCTGCATCTTGTAAACTGACTAGAGATAATAAACTAATATAAATACTGGATGGGAAGATAAGTCTATAAGCAGCAAGAATGGGCTTCATGCACAACTCCAATACTTCCTGACTTAAGCCAGCTCCTTTTCTTCCTGCCTTTCATTACTGGATGAACCAATGAATCCAAGTTTGTCTGACTTCAGTAACCATGGCAACAAGTACCTGGATTGGTCAATTCATCCAGCAATGACAGACAGGAAACAAAAGAGTCACCTTAAGTTAAGAAAGTAGTAAAGTTGTGAATAAAGCACAACATGAAAGTAATGTAAAGAGAAGATTACCGTTGTATATCTCTTTCTGCACACTACTGCCCCCTTCTGTGATGGAGTATCAGTTTGAGTTGTGCATGACAGACGGCCTGCTTTAGAAACCAAATGGATTATTCGAATGGCCGACTTTGGTGATGCAGTCATAGATAGCAGGGATACAATCTTGGCTGTTGAGACTTTCACAAAGAAAGCTGAAAAGTTGGTGTGACATTGGGGTTAATAAAGGGTCTGGTATTAAAAGAAAACATGAACAAATTAAGATACAAATAAAAGCATATATTAGTTGAAATAAACTGCACAAAAAGTCAATAAAGGAGACTTTTTATTATCCAAGCCAGATATGAGAAAACCTGAAACATAAGCTTGCTTGACCATGAATGCTGTGTGTGTGTATGGATGACAGACAAAGGTTCCTCAGTGTAACTCTGTAGTGAAATGCCCCTTACCCACCACCTCCTACTCCCCCCTAAGTCTTCCTCTCAACATCACTGTTCACTAACAGTGACCCACTACGATCCTGCTGCTGCTGCTCAGCCCATTCGACTCTCAAACCCACACGACTCTGCCACCTCACACACACCGCCATATGTTCTATAATTATCCACATAGAGAATCATTCAGCCTGGAGCAAATGTTTTCATTTTAAACATCTCATTGACTGGCCAGTGGTGAAAGCTGCAAAATTGTGGTGACTGGGCCTGTTATTACTGCCTCCTTTAGAAATGGAGATCCTATTTCCTTTCATTAACATTGTAAACAAATCACAGCAATCTGCTGCTTGATTGTTTAAAAACATGTGCTCATGAACAACAGTTTGGCTGTGTTGTGCAGTTTTTTAATAAACTTTATACAAAGTGACTGAATGTCTGATTAAATCTGGAAAGAAAAGCTTTAGATGTAGGATTAAACAAGTCAGCAGTAAAATGTTTGTGAGGCATTTTGATGCCACATACTGGAGCTTCAACCAGCCGTTAAGTTTACAGAACTACTTCTGAAGAATGGCTGGGGCCCAAGCTGGCATTGGCTTAAGCTGGCAGTCAAGAGAGATTACTACATCAGATGAGACATACGTTTTTATTTTAATATTTTGGCAAATAAGCTACAGTATTGCCTTTTGTACACGTCTATTTGCTCTTCAACTTCAGATAGCACTTTGGAAAGTTTTCTCCTGTGTTTTTGGGGGCTTTTCTATGTGATTTCAGTAAATATTTTACAACTCTTTTGATAGTATCAAAGTATAAATTTTAATTTTTGCAAAGTACATTGTGTCTATATGTGGTTAAATTTGCACTACAATTGAAATACTGGTGTCATCTATGAAGTGTTGGATTAAATATTGACCTAATTCTGTTGCATAAAACCTTTAGCCTTTGATAACTTCCTGCTGTGTTTAGTTTATGTTTTAATAGTTTGATTATCCAAAATTTCCTTTGTACAGAATTCAATTTTTCTAAAAGACAGTGCTGGCACACTTAGATCATATGGACCAGTCACAATGTAACCAACATTTAATCTAATTTCCTTCAGTTAAACAGAGTAACTAACAAAACTATAACATGTAAATCAGTAAATAAAGTGAATAAGGAACAGCTAGGGCATCAAAAACAGTGCTGTGGTCCCAAACCTCAATTTAAAACAAGCTTTAAGATTGGATTATATGTATTATAAAACTGATTGTTCTGTTTTTAAAATCCATAAACTACATTATAAAAATGGACATGTATTATTCCAGGGCTTCTTTATGATTGATATAAACCAGTTTTCACTCATAGTGGTAAATTAAGTGAACACCATCACTGACTTTAGACTGTATCCAAAAAACCAAAATGCAAGTATTGCACCAAATATCACTGAAAAAAGGCCAATAGTGCCAGAAAATAATCTAAGGAATACATTTAGTTTTTAAATTTGATTGTAAAATTCTGACCAGTGCAATTGTCAAAGGTGTGGGCTCTGTTAGAAAATATGCACCAAAGGGGTGAATGACACTGAAGTTGGTATCTGATTTTTAGCAGAGATTTTTTTTTAAGTGTAGACTATATTTGACCATCTCTAGTTAATGATTTCTAACTATTTAGACTGGCAAAGACTACATTGGGTTATTCTAAATTTATGTGAGATTCTTTAGAACTGTCAGAGTTGGTTTCTATCTGCAGTTTACTTGGTTTAAACTTAACAACTTAAAAGCATACAAAATTCATCAGAATAAGAGAACATTGCCAGAAATCTAAGAGAAAAACAAGCAGATGGTTTTTCCAGATTTCCATAAAATATGTCCCTGATGTCCTCTCAAACTAAACAACCAGAGGACAGAACAAACTCTAAGCTGACATCAACTCTGAGTTGAGGCTCCAGCAGAAAAAACTGTACTGATCAAAAAGTTTTAAGCTCCTTAATGTCTGATATAACTAGAGACTAATTATTAAAGTTATACAATTTTATAAGGAAAACCCGCACGCCTCTTAACTTTGAGTTTTTTTAAGTCTTTCTATTTGTGTTCAGTTTAGACTGACTAATGTGGTTTAATGCTGTTTCTCTTATAATTTGGATAATCTTAAATTAAATAAAGACCTTTAAAAGATAACGTTATAGTTGCATGAAGATGGCAGTAGCAGTCCCTTTTATAGATGTTTGCTTTTTACTCAAAGACTGTTACTTAAGGTTTATACTGTCACTACATTATATAAAACTGTTTTGGGGCTTTTTTGCCTAAAATAATATCTTTGCAGCTGCAGACACAGCAGGATATGTCGCTCTTTAAGATGAGTATGAAGACATTTTACCATCGAAGAAGAAACTAACTCCACAACTGTGTGACTTCTGTGAATAAAAGTAGAATAGAAGATCAGCTGCAGACAAACCTCATTCACATCTATAAAGATGGTTTTATCATTTTGTCTCTTTTTGCTGAAGGTTTAGAAATAAGATGTAACATCAGCAATGATAGTAAAAAACCCATAAGGAAAAACACACGAAACTATAACAGGTCAAGGTAACCAAGGTCATGTTTAATTTGCTTATCCAAAGAAGCTAGTTAGTATAAAAGATTATTTTGAAAATAAACATTTAAGCCGGCTTTAAATATAATTTATATTTATTGCACATTTCAGTGTTAAAACAATATTTTTTATGATCTGATATTACAACCTCTACAACAAAATATGTTACGTATATTATTTTAGTGAGCTTAAAAAAACGTTTTATTTATACCCTAACTTATCAAATTTGATGATTTTGCATACAGCACTTTGGATATAAAGACTTACGTTTCCTAAAAAATGTAATAGTTCTTCGAAAAAGCTTATCTTTGGTGCAGACTTTACTATTTGCTAGTCTATAGCAAGTTTTAGATAAGATAAGAAACTTTAGAACCCACTTTATTTAGAGCTACTTGCTATTTTTCCATTTAAAGACCTTTAAAAGCAGCAATTTTCCTCAGTTTGAAATAATAAATCGCCCAAAACTTTCTCTAAATAGCCATAATTCATACATTAAACTGACTTAATAACTGTATAAAAAACCTCTTGTTTATATTAAAAAACAGCCTTCAAAAGTCGTGTGTGTTTGTTAAAGAGAAAGGCGTGTGTGAGAAAGCAGGAGCTCAGGAACAGGTGATTATCTCTTTAGACATACAACCTGAAACACACGCACACATTCCTCACACTGGAACCAGATAATAAACTCATAATGTAGAGCAAACAGAAATAACTCACATATGTTTTGGATTACTTGTCCTCATACTGTAGACTGAACCAAAATACTGTAACACTTTAGAGCTGACCTGATCAGCTCATAGATAGGTGGACATTTAGCTAAACCGGACAGATGTGGTCGTTCATCCAGTGAGGATGGTTCATCACTGCAGCATTTTGGACATTTGAAATAAACTTCCAAACCAAGAAGCTGAGGAACATCTTTCCTGCTCAGCAGACAGTAAGAACCGTCGCCAGATGATGCTTAACAGCAAATTAAGTTGAATTGTTGAACAGGCTTGGATTACCATATGATGGGTTCTACAGTTAAAGGTAGGATGTATTTTGTAAGATAATAAGTTTTATAAGTATGTGATTTTAACAGACTGGAACTGGAACCTGAAGCTAAGTTAAGTTAACAACTGCTTGAAACCAATTACATAGCTGTTGGACCTGACGCTGCACAGAGGGGGCATTCTTCTTCGGCCTGAATAAAACTTGGCCTAGCGTACATTGGTCTGGCCAAAAACCAATAAATATTGGTATTTATGAGCCTCTCAGGGTCTCATACAGTTGAAAATGATGTTTTTCTACACAACCTTGTCAACACAGAGAGACCATGAACCTGAAGTGCACCCACTCCTAAATGAAGCAAAGGCTACCATGCATAAAGTGGACTTTACAGATGTTAAACTGAAAGGTGAGTTGATGCTGATTTTGCTCTTTGTCAAACATATTTGAGGATATCTTTGTGCTTTTGCTTAACATCACGGCAAACATAACAACCCCTCTAGTAATTCAGACCTTCCTCCCTGTCCCGGCTGAAGAAACAGCAATATCCACAGCATGATACTGCAACTGAATGATACTTTTTTGAGGCAACAAACTTGCGTTCATCTGAGCCCAGCTGCTTCTTCCTAATACTTGCTGCTTCCTTACAGCTTGTGGTAATCTCTAGATGGAAGTTCTTGACTATATTTCATCAGTGACTTTTTTCTTGCCACTCTTTCATAAAAGCCAGATTTGTTGAGTAACCATTTGCTACCAATGATTTTCCTATTGGTCATAAAATGGGATTTGTGGTGGACCTCTTGGCTTCCTTATTGTGCTCTAGCGAAGGGGTTCTCAGAACAGATGGGTTTAGACTGAGATTAGATTACAATGAGGTGGGTTTGTTTCTTAGTTAGGTGACTTATTTCAGCTTAGGATATCAGGGCAGGGTTTTTTTATCCTGTATTTTATGTAATCTCATAAAAATGTGTCTTTAATGTCATCCATCCATGAGACACCTCGTAAGCATTAACACAGTCAGCTTGCACCGCTAACTTACTGGCTTACGTTATACTTGGTATAAGTAAACATTTTAAAGACATTCTCATAGCTAATCCCTTGGAGTCTGTGAAAATATGCAATTAATTGACTCCGACTATTAGGATTATGTAGCTTGAAACCAAATAGTATTGAATGTAAGTTTGTTTAGTTTAAGGGGAGCTTTTTTGACACATGAACCTAAAAAAATGATGAATTCAAATTCAAAAAGTGGTAGAGGGTATAAAATTAAACGTAACAGTGAAGTTACAGTCATTTTATAAAAAAAAAATGCAAAAAAAAAGTTGCAGTAGAATTTCCAAACCATTTTTGTGACTTATTACACAGGATTTTTTTCTTTAATTTATAGCACAGTTTCTTCAAAGTGTGTTTCCCTATTATAGCTGCTGGACTATAGAGGCAGAACAGAAAGTAAATATCAATCCTTACAATTTTTGGTAAGGAATAATGATTACCTAAAACTGATAAGGACAGTTATCCCTAACCCTTATCATCAAATGTCTATCAGTAATGCTCCAAAAATAAATACAAAAAATGCCCTCTAAGCTATAAACTTCCCATCAAAACATGAACAAAACCTTTGGTGGTCCCATCTTCCAACACCTGTCACCTGAATAAAAGTCCTTCCCCTGCAATACAAAAGTGACATCTACTGGTCCTATTAAGGAGTTACACTTAACAAAAAATACACTGTTTATACCAATAAAAGTATTAAACTTCATCTGGGATCACAAATCTAAAATTATTGAAACCATACCCTGCTGAGATTATTGGTTTAGCTATAAATTAACCAATATGACAAAGAGCTGTAGATTGTTTTTATCCTGATTTATGAGCTGCTAAATTGGCACCTGAAGTACAGCTCTGACAATATTCTCCCTTGTTTGCTCACTGAGCATGATGTAAGATGATCCTCTCTTAAGTGAAGCGGAAATTAAAGGAAGGAGTAAAGAAGGTGAAACGTGGAAAAGAGTAGAATGGTATGTACAGAGGAGGACCGGGCATGTGTTAAATATTTACCATATATAGGTTTCGCTCTAAGATTGACAGTCTGGTTTAGCGCTGAGATGAAAACAGAGCAGAGATATCAACCATCAGTTCATCCAGTGACCCAGAAACATATTCTGACTAAAAAGAAAGAGAGGAGACCAGACACAGTCTGGAGGTCTTTGCACCATCCTTCAAGTGATTTAGGATTTGAGTGACAGCTGGAGCACATACACAGATGAACACACAGCACTTTTTGTTAGCAGCTTCAGATTGGAAGCAGATGTTGACTCTGCTACTGTTAGCAGTTTCGTTGACTCCCTAACTGTTTTACAGGAGCTCTACTGTACCATCACATTAATCCCAGCAAAATACCTCTACATCTACCTGAGCCTGGATTCACATGTGAGCTGTTGTTCATAACAAGTGAACCATCTGAGAAAAACACCAATTCTTTAGCACAAAACTTTATTATTTTTGACAATCATAAATTGTCCTTAATCAATTTTAATCTATAGGTCCCAAAATTCAAAATGTACTGTAGTGGCTTTACACAATATATACTTCAAACTGTAGCTTGATACTCTTCATGAACAGCTGACAATGTTGTAAACTATTTACAATATTATATTTTTTGTATTTTCAGGGCAGATATTCACTGGTTATCAGTTGTGTCTATGTTTAGGAGGAGATGGGAAGAGGCTGACATTAATGCTTTAAGGCAGGGGGTTCTTGCTCTTAATCCTGAGTAATTATTACCAACTAAACCTCTCAGAAAGCTTATTGCCTTGGTGGGTTAATGAACAAATGTGCTGTGCTCAAAGTATTGTTTGAATTTACAAAATGCTGTAAAAATCTAAAGAAAAAAAGATCTAAGGTTAGAAACTACCTTAAAACGCCTTTCTTGTTTTAAGGTAAAGAGTTTCTAATAGCTCAACAGTGCCCCTGTGCAATGCTGTAACTCTAAACTTGGCCATAGTATAATATATGCAAAGGTTAATTCAGCTTTTTCAGCAGAGAGCAACAATGTTTTAATAACTGTTAGACAAATAACTGTAAATAAAACGAGAGAAGCACCCGGTTTTTCACAATTTTTATTACCATTTCAAAACAAATGCAAAGGTAATCCACACCACTCAGTCTGCCTGAATTGTTCAGATTAGTAGACAAAATCGTGGAGCCCAGGTCCCCTGCTGTTATCTCTCCATGTGATTACAGACTCGGTTTCCTTTTGATTAAAAACTGATTTATTTCTGCTCAGACAAGCTAAATAATCAGTCTGTCTCTGACTACCAGCTTCTGACTGTCTGCACACAGCGTCACCTCCAGGCAACCAGTAGGAACCCACAGCATTACACCCACTCACTCACACTCATTCATCCAAACACAAACTTCTATGCCTTCCTGTTTTATCTACTTTTTCAAAATATAAGATTTGTTTCCAACTTAATGAAAAAAATATTCAATACTTAAATATAACATATACTTGGGTTGCAGTAAATGCTTTTTATAACATTTGTATTTTTAGATTTGTTGCAGTATCAGTTTGCAGAAATTAGTAAAGCGAGATTAGATTTTCAAACTTTTATAATTCAAATTTTACGATCAAGTCATAGACAGAAAAGGGGAGGTAGCCTACAACAAAACGAAGAACAACATAAGGGGTAACTAAAAAAATGTGCGAAGCTCTTGGTAAAAAATAAATTAAGAAATAAAAATAATTGATTTGTAGCTTTGGAAAGTTTCCTTCATGATGCCCAACAATGTTTGATTTGTACCTTACGCCAAAACCGCCTCGCGTTGGTAAATAATATTCAAAGATAGTGTTTCCAGTTGTTTAATGACACCAATCTGTGTCGTCCTGACAGAACCGTCAATGCAACAGACCAGACTCTCCCATCCAGACGCCGCTCTGCCCCCCTCCTTCCCTCTGCCCCCAGACCCGACAAACCCGCTGACTCACCTGGGGACGCTGCTGCCCGGACACGACACACCGCGGACCGGAGGATGGGACAGGTAGCTATTCAGCTCGGACACAAACAAACTTGCATATATCAAAAACTAACGCAGATTAGAGGACGTAGGGTTTAATTTATCCCAAACTTTTATCAGATGAAGCGATGCGAGGAATGAGCGCTTGAAAGTGAAAATGCGCTGGAGGTCTAACCTCTGTTTTACGCACTGATGGAATGCAGGAGTTGAGGGCTTGTGTGGAGGTATTAGGATGCCAGGGAAAAGTATCCTAGTAGGGGAGGTGGAAACCGCACCCCCTGCTTCTGAAATCCGAACATGGGGTATTTGAAGAGTTTGGGACCGAGGTGAACAGACATACAGAGCTGCTTTCAAGATGTCATCTTTCTCAAACTCAAAGTAATAAATGACAACTTTTCTAATTCCTTACTTTCTAAAAGTATTTTGGATACAGTTTGGAATAAAATGATAGTTCCATATAAATACAGAAATGCTGTAATCCCAGGTTGGTCAGGTTCTTGAGCAAACTTTGCTTTGGGGGAGGATTCCTATGTCTTTAAGTTTGGATATGGTTTTACAATCTAGAACTTGTCTATTTTAATAGTGCTAACACCTGTCCAGTCTGGCATTGCGATACTGGACACCTTATCTAAAACTTTTGGCCCAAAACAAAGACATTTTGGAGATAGTGGACCCCCCCTCCAGTTTGTCCTCAGTCTTTCAGTGTTTCTCCTGTGACATACCAGAGGGGCTGAGCTCCTAACTTATGGTACTTTGACCTTTGAACAGGCCACTGTCACCTTGGTGACTGACCACACACAAATACATTCACACACACACACAGTCATTAAAGTGTAAACAGGAGGCCTGGGATCATCCACAAACATCAGTAGAATTGTTGGTTTACGGCTCAGAAAGCAGACAGTTTCATCAGTGAGCTTCCATGATGATATTCAAATAATAGAAGATGAAGCTTGAATTTGTGGCACACAGATGTCATATGAGACCTTTTAGCTTCTTTAGCTGCATTTATCTGGGTATCTTATAAATGTTTCCACACAACTTTTAATTTTTATCAAAATAAGTTCTTATTCCGATAAAAGACGTTTCACCTCTCATCTAAGAGGCTTCTTCAGTTCTACCTGGAGCTGGAACTGAAGAAGCCTCTTGGATGAGAGGTGAGACTTCTTTTAGAAAGCTACACATCCAGTTGTCTAAACTGAACTTTGCAAGCTTCCTGTAACCATTAATAAGTTTAGTTATAGATTAATGTAGAGGTAAAGTTTTCATTCAAGTGTTGATGCCAAATTGTTTTTACTCTTCAGAAACCTCCTTGCTTGTTGTTATTATTGTTCAGTGTACAGAAAAAGAATTCATACTTCTGACTATTTAAATAGGTTATGGGCTGTTTGATTTTGAAAAGATGTCACACAGTGTTAAAATTGAATCAAACAATGCTGAATTATTTATTTATTAAGAATTTAAAAGGCAATAATATTAGTTGACCGTAACATTAATTTTGTTAAAGGTGTACATTTTAAGAAATTAATTGTAAAATTAACCAACTTCGTTCACACTTGTCTCCCCCAGGTTGGAAGTAACATTCCCTTTAACCAATCGTTTTTTTTCATTAGCATAGTCTTAGTCAAGTTTTGCAACTACTCGCTGCAGTGCGTATAGTCTGTGTTTACTTCCTGGTTTCTGAGCAAATTTTAATGAAAGTTCCCAGGGTTGCCGAAACGAAGCGTAGCACTTGGTATTTTGTGATGACAAAAGAGCAGCAGCCTGAAAACATAGATGTCTATTAAATGCTTTCATCATTACTTATTGCTCCTTTAACTCAGTGTTATTACAGTATATCAGTAGAGTATTCACAGTGCTGCACAAAGCCAGATGTTTGATGTCATTAATCTATTTTCGAAAATTCTACAACTGATACCACAGTACTTCACTGTGAACAATGCTGTTTTATGATTTTTTAGATGTTTTATTACAAATAACAAACTAAGAAATAATATTTATGTAAGTGTTTAGAGGCTTTGCTTAATACCTTATGATCCACCTTTGAATAAGATGCTAGCAGCTCAGCAAACCTATCTTTGGGCAATTTGGCCCTTTCTCCTGTACAGCACATCTCAAGCTCTGTCAGTTGAATAAGTAATATGTTTACAAATCCATTTCCAGATGTTCAATCAGATCCAAGTCTGGACTGTGCCTTCGTCACTCCTGGAGATTCACAGACTGGTTCTGAAGTTATTTCTTTGAGATCTTGGGTTGTTGCCCCCAGTCTGAGAATCAGGATTTTTAATCCAGGAGGTTTCTATAACTGTATCGTCGGACAGTTCTACAAAGTTCCTGCTGGTTAAATGAATTCTTATATTACAAATGATGGAGGCTGTAGTGCTCACTGCACTTTTTCTGTGATCTTCTCCCAATTTGTACCTCAAAATAATCCTGTCTCAGGGATCGATAGACACATTCCCTGACTCCATGCTTGGTATTTAAGCTCTGGTATGCAGCTGTGTGACCTTATATAGACGGAGAACTGCCTTTTCTAATCAGGTATGATCAACTAAATTTACAGCAGGTGGAGCACATTTAAGCTGTATCAATATCTTAAGTATGATTAGTAGAGACCGTGTGGACTCAGGTCAAACCAGAGCTTCACGGTAAAGGCTTTGAATACTTATGTTATTGTGATTTCTTAGTTTTAGTAAATTTGCAGTTGTCTCAAAAACCTTTTTCACATTGTCATAATGGGGTAAAGCATGTGGAAATTCAAGATGGGAAAACAAAAAAAGCACTTTTAAACACATGTAGTTTGACCCATGTCACATTTTGAGATCACTGTTATGAGTTTGATTCACAATTTAATAAAAAACTAAAAAGAAAAACAAGACAACTTATAAGGAGAGATGCATAGAAATAAGGTTCATATAGTAGTTTTATGTTACTAACAGCATTCTAATTTAATCAGGAGACTCGACTCCAGCTTTCAAGGAGGCCGATTTCTGGGAGGAGCAAGAGAGGCAAAAGGAGAAGCTCATGCAGACCAGTGCGTCACCATTCTGCATGCCAAGGTTGCTCAGAAATCTTATGGAAATGAGAAAAGGTTTGATGCATCTTTGGCAAGTTATTTTTTCAACCTTTGAAAACCCACTCTGCAATGAAAAATGTAATATAATACAAAACATTTTATAAACTATAAAATAGTACACTCATGTTTTAAAAAATATACCACTGACTCAAATGATAAAAAAATAGAATCTGTAAAGTTTAGATACCCTTAGATTAAAGACAGAAAAAAATCAGCAGCCAGTAAAATGAATAGAAATTCACATTCTCACTCCCGACCCGTCATATACTGACGCCTGGGCAATGTCCCCTTAGCGTCACATATTGACGCGTCGGGTACCCCCTTCGCGTCAATATTTGACGAGAATGGTCTATTCTATTTTTGTATATTTATGTAAAAGGCACACAATTTGTGCAGAGGACATGTTTTGGTAGGTTTTTCACAATTTCTTACATTTAGGGTTGCGGAAGGCTATATAGTCGAAATTCAACAAATTTAGGCTTAGTTATGAACGTCGGAAACTTTAGGGTTAGGATAGACTAA
>JAUZNJ010030520.1:0-14737 GCA_034780135.1 Jordanella pulchra
TTGAATGAATTGTCCTTGTGAAGTGCCTTGAGATGACGTGTTGTGATTTGGCGCTATATAAATAAACTGAATTGAATTGAATCTTGGCATTTGTTTATATACATCAGATTTGACAGGTGTTAAACTTTCCTACCTGAGCTCTTTATTCTTGTAGTTCCCCCAAAGTTCCACCTCTATCCTGTCTGCCTTTTAGATCAATGCTGTCTTTACTAAGTCAGACAGTTTAGTTACACATTGTTCCCTAGTCTTCATAATAACATTAGTTCTCTAACGCATTTGTTAGAACAGATTTCATATGGGATGAGGCAGGTTTATTTACTGGTTGTCGTCTGAAGGCAGTTTGCCATACAGAAATGTACTCATGACTATCAATGGGAAACTGATAAGAATGCACAATATATTAGAATATACAAATTATTTTTCACAAATCAGCTACTCTTTTGTATCTGCATAATAATTAAGTACTACTTTAGTTGCTCTATATTAAAGAGCATAATTACAATATATTTGAAACATAAATGACAAAACATCAAATCATTTTTGCAATATAAACACTAGCAAACTAAGGGCAATTTTTCATAGTAAACAGGATTTTTTTGGAAAAAAAAACAAATTTTCAAAATGCAAAGCAGAAGTCATTTTAAACACTGACTTTTTGTATTTCTGAAGGTTGTGGTTTAATAATATGACAAAATATGTAAAGTCCCTGTATCCTCTCTGATGCCCGACTGTTGTGTTGATCTGCAGTATGTTCAGTTGCTTTAATCAGAAAAAAAAAAACACACCAATGGAAATCAAGACATTACAGCCAAGAAGAAGAAAAACTTATATATGTAATGTATACATTACAAATGCATAAATGTGAGCAATTTGACAGATAAAGAGCAGTCCCAGTATTAAACAGACAGATTTGAAACACAGACACTCCTCGAGGAATTCGGTCGTGACTTTCTAAAGACAGAGTGGAAGGCTTTCATTAAACAAGTTCTAACAGAGTCCGATCAGATTATTGAGCATTCCAAGCAGCCGGGGAACACAAAGTTGTCCTTCCTGTTTTAGTTTGAATATGAGAGCCTTAAAAGAAAAGTAATAAAATAACAATAAGAAATGTTTACATTGTTCCATTTATTTTGACTGAAATTGTGTTAAGTGACAGATCTCTGCTTTTGACGAGTAAAACAAAAAAAAACAACAACAACGAAGAACCAGAAGTTTAAGATTACTTTAATAATTCATCCAGATCACAAACTTGCCTTAGTTAAGGGCAGATTTCATAAATCAACAACAGACACTTGGCACAAACAGCAACCATCCTCTTCAGAAGATTTTCAAATAACAGAATGTCTTCAGTAGGAGGCTTCTACAGATCTGACAGACTGATACAGAAGATCCTTCCTGCCTTAACATCTAGCTAAGAGAAAACAGAAATATTTGAGCTACTAAAACATTTCATTTCACTTTGGGATAAATATTTTTGAACTGTATTGGATAACAGTTTCATCTGGAATACCACTCCTGATCAGATATTTTCCAAAACCCAGCTTGATGAATCCACTAAACTTAAAAGAAAATTCACAAAAGTTCATTTGTTTTCGATTTTTGTATCCTGATAGATATCGTATAAAACTGGCATAATTTTAGAAAAAAGAACATCATACTAATGGTCGAACACAGTAATGGTGGTATCATAGTCTAGGATTGCCTTGTTGATTCAGACTTGAATGACTGGATGAAAGGCATTTTGCTTTTAATCAGAATGTTAGAAATGTGTCTGGCTGTCTTCTACGTACTACCAAAAAAGTTTGTCTTTTATATATATATATAAACGTAAAAATAAATAAATATCAAAATAAATAAATACCCAAATTAATTTATAAATGCATAAATAAATCACAGAATAAATAAATATGTTTTAGCCATAAAAAAGGCTAATTCTACATATTTTTTCATTTATTTATTTAAAAAAAATATTTTCAATATTTTATACCTTTCCACATTTATTTATTTCTGAATTTTTGTCTCTGTATGTTACTGAGGTTGGTTGTTCTACCGTGTCTTCTGCACGATTGGTTAGAGTGGTGCATCTGATCCTTTCTACGTCTACTGACCAAACCAAAGGCCTGGACTCCAGTGTGTTAGTTCTTATCATTTGCCAGATGGAAAGTTCTTTGACAGCCATCACCAATGACTCAGCTTTATTGGACATGGACAAACCCTCGCTCAAAATCTTAAAAAAAAAAAAACAATAGCGAAAAAAAAAAAATCACAAAAATTAAATCACCACATAAAAGGAAGAAATTTATTTTGTTTCACTTTGCTTTATGTGCTATATGATATTATGCTACTGCAATTAAGTTCTGACTCTTTGTGAATCTTCTCAATCATAGAAAGTCAACAAAACTAACTGGGGCAAAAGGCAGATAAAGTTGAATGACAAGATGAAGAAAATGGGCAAATTTCATTAGAGCTACAAAATCGTAACATTGTAAAGATTTAGTTTGAATTCAAGAATAAATTAATATGTAAAGTTTGCTGCTTTTAATTTGGTCTATGTCTCAATGGAGGACCAGGACAGTCACTAAAAGGGTAATACAACCGTTTCTGTCGGAAAGTCCTTTGTTATTAGTTGTTTTATTTTGTAATAGTTATTTTATTGTGAAGGCTACCACCGTGTTACTTCCTTTCCGAGCACATCCGGTAGCCCCCTCCGTACTGAGACAGCGTTAGTGATGGTTGCATCCTCTGTGCGTGTGTGAAGCGATGTAAGTTCTAAGTGTGCCAAATAGTAAATATTGTTCTCTGTTTGGACTTCACATACAACCTAGAGTGTCCTACTCTTTCACAGTTTCTAATTTAACATTTAAATCATACAGTTTTTTAATTGCATATTTTTAAATTAAAGGGGAATTTTAAAATGTATTTTTTAATCCATCATTAAATACTGAAATTTCAAAATGTATTTTCAAATCCTACATTTTTTTAAAACTACAACTAATACATTTGATTATGAACACTCTAACTTCTCGGACATTTAAAAAAGTAATTGCCTTTTTCCCTTTCGGTTTTCTTTTCAAATCCTTTTTGAAAAAGTATTTGACGATTGCTGTAATGTTATGATCCAAGTGTGGCTGCTTTGGGGACCAGAAGGGTCAAAGAAATGCTAAATGTAGGGGATAAAGCAGAAAGAAAATGCAATTTCAAAAAGGATTAGAAAATTCATGTTGAAAAAGAAAATGGATTTAAAAAAAGGAATCAACTTTTAAAGGAAATGTTTCTCTGAATTATATTATTATATATTAGTTTAGAAATAGGACTAAAAATACAATTTCAATTTACAGTTTATAACAATTACTCTCTAGCAATTTACTTTAAAAGAGCAATTAAAAAATGCATTTCAAGTAAGATTTCTAATTGTACATTTTGAACTTTAAATTTGAAACGTGTTTTTTTTCCCCCTGGTCAATACATAAGTTTTAACATTTACGATGTGCTAGTGGAGGTCTTTTAATAGCAACGATTTGCTACATGTAGCGATGTTGTGCACTTTGGTTCCTTTTGGTATTCAGCCACAGCTGCGTATAAAAGAGCTGTGTAGGTGTAATGTGAGGAGGGCGGGGCTTTACTCTTAAAGCAAGGCATTCTGCTCTGAAGCACTGACAAAAGGTAAGGTGACACTCTGCATCAATGATTTACCCAGAGATCACCAGCACTAACCTGGAGGGGGATGGTGGAGACATTTAAGGTGTGGTTAGAGCTTGAAAGCAACCAGTTCACTTGCTCAACCTCATGTGAATGACCATAAATAGAACAGAGAGGCATTTTATTTTTGTATAAAGATTTTAAGCAGCAGGATGTGATGTACTGACAGAGTCTGTGAAAACAGACTTTCAGTCATTTATTTAAACGCAACTGAAAATAAGAACCGAAACTAACAAGGTGACAACATCTTTAGATCTTCAACGAAATATGTCTCATCTTGTTTTCAGACATTTAACCTCTTACTGTCTAACCTTTGAGTAACTGCAATGTATTGCTTCACTTTAAATTTCAAAACATTCCAAGAATTCCCAAGCTTGTAACTAAGCCAGCTAAGTGTAGTCTGTTCATCCGCCGGATGACATGAAGCTACGTGACTCAAAACAACAAGTGATGCAAGTGGACAAAGGAGTTTCACAGAAACTGTATCATTCTGTTTATTTAAGGAAATATGTAACAACGCCAAAGGTTAGAAAATAAAGTTTAAAATTAGTTTAAACAGCTGGAAGAATAAGTGGAACAGGCTGCTAAAAATATAAATTATAAATAAAAATATCTTTTTTGTTAATCGTTTCACTTGATTACTTTCAAAAGACTGAACTGTTGTAGCCATAAAAAAAACAAGAGACAGAATTTACATTCATCTAGAATATAAAATAAACATAAAAGATGCACCAATTCATCGGCATTATCGGACATTAGAAAGCCAGATCGCTTTTTCATAATTACAAGATACATAGAAACTAATATCGCAATCTTAGTATAAATTTATCAACCAACAGCAGGTGTGTTTATGGCATTTTTTAAGAGACCAGTAGAAATCAGACAAAATGTTATATGCCACATTTTTTGTGGGGGAGCTGGTATTTTAACAGGAAAACCTGCAAATTGCTTGTTTTGTGAGTAATAGAAGTTTGTTTATCCTTTAAACCAGCTGGGAAAAGCTTGATTAGTGCATCTCGTGCAACAAATGTCAGTCTTTCAAAATAAAGCACTTTAACATCGGTGTGTACAGAAAACAATAGAAAAAACAATTATTCACATTCTGACACTGAGCAGAAGCTCACAATAAGGTCAAACCCCTTTCAAACAGCAGTCCTCTTAAAGTTTAGAGTTCATCTTTGGTTGAGTAATGAGCCAAGTAAAGGTGGACTACATCACCAGTGCAGAAGAGTGACAGCACCTATGGTGTGGTGCCTCTTTGTCCGTTCTCTGTCCCTAACAATGGCTGCTCTCAGTTGTGGTGCTCTGCGACACAAATGATTTGCTCTTCTTGGAGTACTTCAAGGAGCTGAACGTGGCCTTCTCCCGTTCCACACTTCTGCTGCTCCGACACAGCAGTGTGTTCTTCACGTGCTCTCTGAACTCATCCGACACAAAGTAGTAGATGAAAGGGTCCAGGCAGCTATTGAGGCTGGTCAGACAAAGCGTTGTGATGTAAAAGCCGTAGTTAGTGTTTGTTGCTCCAGCTTTCAGCAGAGCGTAATGAACCACCAGCATGATGTTGCTGGGGACGAAGCAGAGGAGGAAGGTCACCAGGACAATTGCGATCAACACAAGGGCCTTCTTGCGGGTCTTTGACGCTGTGCTGTCTATCGTGTTGGTACCCAGAGTTTTGAGCAACAAGATGTACGCCACAACGATCACTATGCAAGGGACAAAGAACGCCACTGTGCTCATGAACATGAAGTAGAAGAGAGGGTGCTTGATAGAAGAATAACTATCAGCCGGATTTATTTTGGTAACATCGTGGCAGGTTGTTATGTTCGGGCTATGGATCTTTACCGTTTGATCATAGAGGTACAGGGGAATAGAGGTGATCCAAATAAACACCCAGATGGCCACACAGACACCAATAGCCACTTTATTGTTCCTCTTCTGTGTAGACAGTGGGTGTGCCACCACCCAGTACCTCTGCATGCTGAGGCAGGCGATGAAGAGCACTGAACAATACATGTTCCCATAGAAGAAGCTCACGAGGACTTTGCACAAAGGCTCCCCGTACAACCAGTTGTTTCCATTTACATGGTAGGAAATTTTCAAGGGCATCCAAACGACAAACAGCAGGTCAGCCAAGGCAAGGTTGGCCATGTAGATGGAGGAAGGGTGCTTCTTCTTGGTCCTGAAGAGGAACACCCATATGGCCATCCCGTTGGCAGTTAGCCCGACCACAAACACAACGGTGTAGATGATAGGGAAGAACACGGTGGTGAGACCGCTCTCCAGTATACCTGCCTCCACAGCATTAAGAAGCACTCCATCGTTCAACACAACTCCAGGAATACCTCGACCTAAAACAGACAAAAATTAAACAGACGTCAGAGCTGAAACAGGGTTGCTTGGAGATACTATATGTGTTTATCTACTAGACGATAAGCACATCTGTTGTGAGGAAGCGAAGGAAAATCCAGACTCCAGGAGAAAACCTGTTAAATATATAATTTCCTGTCTCAAATCAATTAGTACTTGAGACATCACTCTATTCAATTCCCGATATCTGCTGCAGATCATTGAGGACCCGTTCCTTAGGTCCAGGATACACTGAGCAACATCTTCAATTGTTGCTCGCAGCCGCAACTCAAATTGTGTGAATATATTGCAGAGCGCAAAGGTTTACAACTTGTCTTCAAGGTATATGAACCAACACTCGGATAAAAGAAAACGTGCTAATCTCAGCCAAAACCAAAAAATTGGCCTGACGATGTCACGCTCTAACTCAACAGAACACACTCATTTAAGAAATAAGATTTATTACTTAGTATGAGAAACATGAACGTGTTTAAGGCACTGCAGAAACATATAGTACAACCTAAAGACCTATGATAAATATAATATAAAGAATTATATTTTTACTCAAAAGTTATGTTAAATAATACACACCTTTGCCTGGTGTGATCGGAGGTAACTTTTTTTCATTTTTTCCGGGAGCATCCCCCGTTACAGACCCTGCAAGGAATAATAAAGATGTCTTATTACAAGTTAATGGTCACTGTCCTCTTTCATTCTTTACTGCAGGTAATTAAGATGAAATAAATATTTATATTTGCTTCTACTTGGTTCGACATTCTCATAGGTTGACTCCATAGAATGTTCTCTGCTTCCTGATGTACTTTACTCTTCTCAGCACTGAAGAATTTCTTAATATTTTGAGATAATTGTAGTATTGTTATTCTGTTTCCATGTGCTTACTGGTTGGTTCTGATTAATAAAAAGCTAATTTTATGTAACAAACAACTTAATAGATACCGAGCATTGACTATTGTCCGGGGATGTCTATGTCTGGTCCTCAAGGGTCCTTTTTTTGCAAGTTTAAATGTCTGCAATTCAACATACCTGATTTAAAACAAAATGATCCCCTAACATTTGGGAAACCAGGGAAATATCTAAAACCAGGAGGAACATAGATGATCCCTGCGTTGCCTATAAACATGGCACAGTCATGTCCTAATGATACTTTCTGTGATCGCTCTGATATTTTTTGTAAAGCACTAACATGACGTCTGCCATCAAAATCAATTTTCTTTCCCTATGATCTCTGCCCAAGCTGCATAAAAGCAATGACAGGAAGACAGCAAATATGAGAGGTTGGAAATCTAGGGGGACACTGAACCACATGGACCAAATGCTCTCAGCTCCGTACAGAAGTTCCTATCCAAATAGTATAGTAACTCTTATTTTAATGTGACATAGAGTTATTTTATTACCTTTTTTCATTTTACCAAATTTTACTTTACTTAACAAACTGACTGGAATATTTGTAGTTTTCTCATTATGCATCCTGTTTAAGCTCGTTCTCCGATTAATTCTTTTCATTTTTCTGCCAGTCCTCTTTTATTAAAGCCAATTCAGCTGTGTATGACTTCCCTCTTTTGTTAATGTGGGCACAGACTATGCTGGTAGTGCAGCAGAATTAGGTGGTGCATTCATGTACACTGGGATTTCTGAGCTTCAATGTGGTGACATCAATTTAAATTTGATTGTATATCAAATTTAGAATTTCCCAGCTTAGCGGAGCACATTGGGGGGCTCCTTGACGCCTGGGCCTGGGAGACAAGGGCAACGCCCCTGTTCCTTATGGGCCCCAAATTTCTTAAAAGCCCGCTGAACATTACCATTGTTAGTTATACATGTTTAAACACAATATACTGTAGCTATTAGCCTTTTGTTTATTTCTTTATTTATGAAAAATAAAACCAGTAAAAAGGTAATTTGACAAGGTAATAAAATATGATAACTGATCCTCCTCCAGTGTAACAACCTCCATGAAAGGTGTGTTTACTCAACGCTGCTGTAAACAAAGTAGGTGTGACAATACAATGCTAGGACAGAAAGAAATCAGCAATACCCCAAAAAGGCATAGCCACAAAACTAAAGTATATCAGCACAAACATTTTGTACCCATTGAGAAGCATGGCGGTAGAGGGGTGAGGATATGGGATGGTTTATAGTGGCTGGACTGGATGCATACTTCAGAGATTTAGTAGAAACAAAGAGCAAATCTAACTCACAGCTGAAGTTTGGCAGAAACTGGGACATGCATTCAGAGAAGACAATCAACAGTTTGAGTAAAGCTTAAATGCTGCAGTAAGACCTTAGCAGCAGCAATGTAGTTGAATTCCTCTACAATTATGTTTTTGCCTCCTAGAATTCCAGCTTATTATTCTTACGTCCTAAATAATTAAACAATTTCTTGATATCAAAAATGCTAGAACTAAAAGGTTAGTTACATCATGCCTTGTTACTATATCCGTGAAACATTAGAAGAAGAAATAAAAGCGCATAAAACAGCAAAGCACGAGGACTCCTTCAAAATCACGACCTTAAAGACAAGCAGTTTCCCAGCCCGGGTACTAAAAGTATGTATGTAACCTTGGTTGATTTCTTTCTCGATTTAAAGCGACCAAAACATGTCTCAAGGTGATATTGACTGTTCTGTAATTTAAAAAAACTCCATAGTCTAAAAGATTTATCTTTGTTCAGTGAATCAGTCTGATAGTTTAACAGCATGCTGCCTTACTATCGAAACGCAAATTTTATCCTAGGATCCTCTTTCCTCTGTAATCAGTAAAAACCCAACAACTTCCTGTAGTTAAACGTTGACAAACCAAACAAAAACAAAACTTAACTTACCTTCAATTTGCGTTTCCACCGCAAAAACACAGCAAATAACCAACAGAAGAAAAAATATCCACCTGGAATTCATATTGCTTGCTCAGACTCGAAACTCTTCCTCTGACAGTTTCTTATCTGCGGCTCAGTCTAAAATGTCCGATAACATCTCCTCCTACGTTAAAGGACACACCTCGAGACTACCTGCCAGTTCATGCGCTTACGTCACTTGTGTTTTGCACGTGAGTAGTTTTCCGGTTTCTATGGAACTCACTGCGCGTCTGTTTTATTTATTTTTTTATTTATTCATTTACTTATTTGTTTTACTTTTTTAATGATTTACTTTATTTAAATGCTCATAAAGACAACAATAACAGCAAATAAGATACCATATTTTCCTAGAAAATAAGCATTTTGATTTCGATTAGCTAACAAGAAAAAGGTGGTGCATAATAATAACAACAATTATAATAACACTTTTAACAGCAATTTCTTTACAAAATCAAACAATATAAAATATTTATATGAAACAAGTGCGATTTAGCTAAAAAAATATTAATGAACTAAGGAGCTTGTTGTATTGCACTTTTTCATCATTTGTTACAGGACATAAAATGTTAAAACGCTACAATTGCATAAAACCCCCCCATGTTCTGTGTGGCCCTGTGGAAGTAAAACTCCAACCTCATCCTGGCTTTATCTTTGCACTTCCACAGAGCCACGGCATCAAGGTGAGGTCCTTCTTTTAGTCTGTCTCTACAAGACAAGTAAATGGCAATCTTTGCTTCACTGATAAAAAAAAATGCAAAAGTCAATGAAGAAGAAAAAAAGATCAGAAGAGTGAACTTTGTAAAATGTGAAATCAAACTTAATGTAAAATGCTGTTTTGTTATCCTTTCCTGCCTTTTTAGGAAAAAGCAAAAATCACACTTTTCTCACAGATATTTCAATTTTTTTTCTATTTAGTTTTTGCCCATTTTGACTCTACCATGGCCAGCAGTGCTGTGAAAATGGTATATACCCTTTAAAGATTAATTCTTTTAACCTTTGCATAATATAGATCATTATATAATGAAAAAAAGATATTCAGACAAAATATAAAAATAACACTTTAAATGATAAAACAAACCAGCCAGGTTTCTGAGTGCGTGTTTGTCTAGTCTTTCCAATGGCTTTATGCACGCTCAATCCCCAGCTATAGACACACTGCTAACTACTTTGTTAACCGAACCGGACAGACCAACAGCCCAAATCCAACAGACATTCTGGACACCTCTAACAAATAGAAATCCTTATCTTTGTTCTTCTTATATTCATGTTGTGTTCTTACTCTAACTCAGTGAAAAATGTAAAATGTAATTTTTTTCAGCCAACCTCAAGAGAGCCTTGTGTACTTTTCTAATTAGAAACCTGACCCGACCAGACCTGAAACCATAAAAGTATTGTTCCTGGTTATCATAAGTGATAACATTCTGGGGAAATCCCATAAAGAAAGTAGATTGGATTTTTTTAAAGGGAACCAAAATGCTCTGAAATTTCTTTAAAAGCAGCTTAGAAAAAGAATTTACTCCAGAAAATGAAGTTTCTTTCTTCCTTATAAAAGTAATGAAAAAAGAAATTGAAGTTATTATGATTCATTATTGATTCATACAGATTCCTTTACTGGATTATTGTTCAGATGAAAGATTTTTGTGGGAACTATTTCCTATTTAGTTTAATCATTCATCTTATCCACATTTAAATGTGTGATGATTACTGGTATTCAGTTGTGATTTTAACATTTTTAAGGTTATGTTTTGAAGTAAGCATTATGAACCATGTGTTTCCAAAGTCTATTATCAATATTTGCTTCCCTGTTTCCACATGAAGTTACATTAAAACAAAACACTTCATAGTATTTTATTGTAAATTTCCGGGATTAGATTCACACAAAATTTGGAGGTGTAGTAATGTCCAGTTTAGATGCCATCTGGTTTAGAAACAGTTAGATGACAGAGTCTGATAACTGTGAGTCACGCACCCCACAAATCTGATCTGTTGTATAGTTCGCAAGAAATCTGTTCAAATAAAAAACCAAAAAGGTCTTGTTTAAATATTGACCCACAGGATTTAGGTCAGATGAAAACAACAGGACCTTTGGGCCTGCAGACAAAACGCTGCTGGTGTTGGAAAAACTAAACACACAGCTAAAACTGAAGCTTTTAGATCAAAGTAATTCTTAATTAACGTTATAATGACCCTAATACATCCACAGGGTTGTGCACAAGTGGTGCATGTGGCTCTGTTTGGGGTGGGGGTGAATCCGTACAACTGAGGACTATTTAGTCCAAACAGGAGCAGTGTGGGTTAGCAGGTCTGATTTTTTTACACGATATCAAGGCATTGCTGCTGAATGCACTAATATATCCGTGAACACATGGACCTATCGGCCACAGAGGTAGATAATCCAGGTTTAGAAAGTATTCATTACCAGCTCAACAATGTAGATGGGGACTAATAACCCAGTTAAGTGAACAAGCTGAATGAAAACAAAGTAGGGTTTTCACATCTTGACCTGGATCATCTACCTCTAATCGGCTGTGCTGATTCAAGAAAAAAACCCACTGATGTCAGCCGAAAATATTGGCTGGACAATGTATTCATAACCTATTTTATAACCTAAGAAAATGTGATGGATGTTTCCATTTATCTTTAAGCTTATTATCAGTTGTTACCTATGTTTAAACAAAATACACCTCACCACTTGTTTTTTATTTAGTTAGGAAATATAAAGCTATCATTTGACAGGGAAGTTAAACAAGTTAAAAATAACTGATCCTCCACCAGTGTGAAAACCTTCATGAGAGGAGTGTTTATATATCAATGCAGCTCTAAACCAAACAGGTGTGGTAACACAATGCCAGGAGAGAAAGACATTAGCTATATCTCTAGGGGAGTAGATACAGAACTGCAGTATATAGATATAAACATTTTGCACCCATTGCGGTAGAGAGGTGAGGATATGGGCTGGTTTCCAGTTGCTGAGCTTTAGTGATTCAGTTAAAACGAGGAGCTGGTCTGAGTCACAGCTTAAGTTTGGCAGAAACTGAGATGTGCGGATCCAAGCAGAGAAGACAATCAGCAGCAGGATCAAGGAAAGAGAACAGAATGTGGTGAAACTTAAACTGAAATGCTGAGAGCAGGTTAAGAACACAAGGTTTTAGTTAGGCAGATACCAGATCGTTCTAACTCACAAAGAGGTAGCAAAGCCTCCTATTTTTCCTCATGTCCTTCTTTGTAGATATCATCTTCTCCAGTCCCCGACTCCATCCAGTATTTTCATTCACTTCCTCTCAGTCCTTCAGTTTCTTAGAAAAACTCATTCTGGAAATCTCTGTTCATCTCATTGCAAACCTATATTGCTCACAGCAAATTGGCCAACTTCCGCCTCTGTGGGTTTACCCACCTTCCTCCTGGATCTTCATCATCTCCACAAAAGTTAAGAATCAATTCACTCCTCTTCTTCACTGTTGTCTTTAGTTCCCATATTCATCTACTACTTCTCTTTTGTCACTGACCAACTGGGTGCCTTTACTGAGCCTCAAAGAACCTTTTACTGACTTCTAGTGTTAATATCCAAACCTTGTTTGCACAAGGGTCTAATAAAACCTCAACAGAGTCTAGACCCAAATCCTGTCAATGTACTGAGATACGTATGTTCAAAGACACTTTCTATCCCCTCTGTGTTGTATTAATACATGTATCGCTGGAAGTCAGATCCCAAATAGCTACAAACTACAAAATACAAAAAGTATTGGACCTTTGAGAGAATTCAGATGCAAACCACACTTCATAGAATATAGCAAAAACAAAAAAGTAAGTATATAGAAAAATTTACATTGTGGTATGTGGGGAAAATGTGGCAAATGATGACACACAGTAAAATGTTTTTTAACAGGCATAGTTTTGGAAATAAGCTTGATTTGCTGTTGTGTGCTTTTTTCCTTAACACAGGTTTGTTTGTGGCCCAAACTGCATGTTATTGAGGATCAACTACTACTGTCCATTTACTTTAATGTATGAAATTTATTCTGCTTCTTTTTGGAGTATGAAACTTTTTTGGAAGAGACTAAAATTAGAAGAAATTTTTAAACCGAATCTGTAAAATTGATAATAAGAGATATCAATATATTTATTAAACTTCAGTCCTAGAAAAAAAAATAGAGGACACAAACTAAACACATCAGGAATTGCTTGAAAACCAATAAATGAAACATGATTTGGCATGGTTTGAGCTTAACTGTAAAAATAAAAAATAAAAAAAATAATGTGCTATAAAATCGATGTAAAATAAGCCAAAATGCTAAAGGATTAATCCAGAGAAGTTCAAGCCACTGATCTATTTGCTAATTTACAAAAAAAGATCTTTTTACCTCAGATAACAGCCTGTGTTTAACACTGCTGTCCCTTGATAGGTTTTTACAGCTCAAATGATGAAATTACGTTTCTGAACACACAGATATTACTCATCTAACATGTAGGGAAATTGAAAACATCAAGTTTGATTCATTAAAAAACATATATTATAATAAACCCCAAACATAGCAAATGTTTGATCAGATTTCTGGTTATGAAACTAATAAGTCATGATTCCTGTTGGGGATCAAACCTTATGTAACAACTGAAGTTCTGACGTACAGCTCTGATAGACTACTAACTGCACAACCCTGAACAGAGAACAAATGGTAAATAACTGTGTTGTGAAAATAAGGAACATCCAGTTTGACCTTTCCAACAGCCTGTCATGCAATACACAACCTTATTTAAATACCCATTTTAGTTCCACCTGCTGCATTGTTTAATATTTATCTAACCACAAACCATACGTCATACATCTGGGTTCAGATCTTATGCAATGGATGTTTGTTAAAACCCACAGACATAATACTGGCGGCGAGGGGTTAAAATGAATTATATCATAGGGTGATTACTCTTAAAAGAAGTTAAATCATTTTTTATTTTAACATGATTTTTTTTAACTGCCAAAAATGCATCTCATAGGATCAAATCTTTGGTGAAATTTCATTAGCTCACATTATGCTAACATGATAGCAAAGGTTGAAGGCATCTTCTGAAGATCTGCTCATCATTGGTGTCCAGTTAGTGTTAGCCCTGCTATGATAACTGTCAGCCTGAGCTCCAGCTTTTGGTACACCATTAGAAATAAGGTTTTGATCAACATACCGGGAACAAAGACTGTTGTCAAGAAGGAGCCCTGCATTTAGTCATAGAGAAAAGGCAGTTCCAACGTTTATGATGTCATCCAAGGAAAACAAGTTTATATACTGTTGTGTTGTCATGGGGAAAAAAGTGGTTGGATAAGAGGAAAACCAGCTTCAGTTAGAGATAAAGAGATATGCCTCTATCCATCCTATCACAATGCAGGTCGTTATTGAAAACCCTGATGTAGGAAAAAATAAATGAACTGTACACTTCAAAAATGTTTTTCATTGATAATTCGTTTTTGAAAGAACACCGATGGCATGAATATGTGAATTTCAGTTTTCCTTGATTTTTGCTAAACATTTCATCATGCTAATGAGGAACCCAAATATTGCTTATCAACATTTCTCTTGAAAGTCAAGAATTTCCAAGAGTCATGTAGATAATTACTGATGAATATTCTAACCTTTTGAATCTCTTTGTAAATCAAACCCCATTTCCATTAATAGAAGTACTGGTCTCTTTAAGAAAGCAGTTTTTTAAAGTGCATAAAACGCACAGCAGTTTGTAACCTCTAATTGCACCACTTCATAATTACAGTGGGGAGAACAAGTATTTGATACACTGTTGATTTTTCAGGTTTTCCACTTGCAAAGCTTGAAGAAGACTG
>JAUZNJ010030521.1:0-14737 GCA_034780135.1 Jordanella pulchra
AAGATCTTGGTGAAAAATTAATGCAACACTGGATAGAAATAAATCTTGTGACACTGCAGAAGCTTATTGAAACAATGCCACAGCAAATGCGGGCTGTAATCAAAGCTAAAGGCGGTCCAACATAATATCAGAGTTTGATCATTTTTTGGTGGCAACTTTTTTTTTGGCCAGGCAGTGTATTTTTTACCCCGTTTTTAAATAGTTTCTAGCCAGGATTTACCACATTGTTGTTGTGTACCCATCAATAGAGAGAATCAGTGAATGTGGGTTGAACAAGGTGGGGAAATACAAATAACGAAAATGTTCTTCTGCAAAAGTTGTATAAGTGTTTGAACCATATTGAGGTTAAATAAAATAGATGGAGCCCAGTCAACACACACCTCTGTACTAGTGTAATGTTGGACCCATGCTGCAAAGCTTTTTGAGCCTCTAGGCTGGTTTTATTCCCCATTTAAATGCATTAATGTGAATGTGTGTGCTGACCACGGTAAAGTTGCAGGTGGCACCCCATATTTCACTCTGGTCTCTTCCAACACGCACACATCTATGCACACACCTCTTTGTGAGCAAACCCTGTCCCTGTAATGAAGTTTAATGACTGGAACACTGTGCCAAAACAGAGCAGGGGGGGGGGGGGTGGAAAATAGGCCCAATAATTTTACCTAAACTATATTACCTCTCTTAAAGTCTGTAACGGTTACTGTACAGAAGGAATAACAAGATTAGCAAACTACAACAGCTAATGCAGTAATCTCATTACACCTCTGCATACCGAGGAAAATAAGCAAAGCCAGGTTTTAAACTTCTGATATAGATGAAAGCAAGAGAAAAAAATGTCTTGCATAAAATAATGTATGATATTAAGTGTATGTTTAACTCTCTATCAATCTGTAACTGTTTTACTTACATAAACACTGGTTTTACCTTTCTTGAATGACGAGTATAATTTTATTGATTCTAAGTCAGGTTCCTATAAAAGGAGATGCAAGAATTTGCTTCATAGAGGATTATTCTTGGGGAAAAGGGTAAACTTACCTTTTAAAAAAACGTTTAGCTCTGAGAAATTAGCTCTTCTGTTGTGGGGTATAAAAGTTGCTAATCTCTATTGTAATGAGCTGGAATGGGTCCAGATACATCTAAAACACTGACACCAGTTTAATGCTCAGAAACTCACACCATTCTATGGTCAGATGCCTTGAAGCAATCAGCTGCATGGTCGGCTTCAGGCATCTGTAGGGCCAGTGGCTAAAACCGATATTGCTCAGGGCTGGTTGGAACCTACACAAAACATTCCTCTCTCTATTTCCACTGTCTCGTTTGAAGAGGATGAAGAGACATCCTCCACATCAGACAACCGCTCCATCACAAACCTATCATCACTGTTATTGCTCTCCACGTTTGTATCACTTTCTATGCCACTGTCATAGCCACTGCCTATCCATCCATCAATCACAGCCAAGACCACGACCAGCACCTCCGCACATTTCTTGATCTGATGGGCACCACCTCCGTAAGGCCTGTTTTTCAAATATTAGATGTGGGTGGAAGAAGGGCTCTAGAATGAATTATTCTTTAAAATTGCAGAAATGTACATTGGATCGTCCCCATTTCAATGCAGGTACAAAACAAATAAATAGTGATATGGATGGACTCTATAGGATCTTCACTTAAAGTTTTGCTTCATTGTATAATTCATAGTGCCATTATGGTTAGTTGAAAAGTCTAAATCACTTTTTTACAAGAATTTCACTAGTGATGATGTTCTTTTGCTTAATCTTTGCATGACAAGCTTGATCAACTTCTCTTTTAAAACAAAGTAAAAACATCCAAACAAAGTAAAAGAAAAAGAACAAATAAAAAAAATAAGGATAATAAACTTTATTAGTTATGCAAATTGATATTACAATGCCATTTTTCCTCTTTAGTTAACATATCCCTTGTTATTTCTCCAGGGTTGATCCAGGTTCTTGAAGCTTTTTAGAATCCAAGCACTCTTCCCAAACCACTAATCCACCACTTTTTCTAAAAGACAGTTAATGACACACATTGGGGATACAACATATTACCCACTCATCGATGATTGTTGAATAATGGGTTATTAAATTAAAATTTGTTCCATCCGATTAACTGATGATGTCTTCTTTGACCGACCTTTCACTGTTGTAGTGTGGTCAGCCTCCAAAAGAAGGAGCCTTTGTACATTCATGTAGAACCAGACCATGATAGGAGGAGAGTCAGAAGAAACACAGCTATTTTCAATTTAACATTGAAATCATACACTTAGAAATTCTACCCGAAAACTGTTTCATAATAGCACATTTCAATGAAATTGTTTAAGAGGAATTGTAAATTGTATCCATGATTAAATACTGCAATCGGGTTTTTTTTTTTTTTGTTCCTTTAAATTGTAAATAAAACCCCTCCTGTATATTTGCAATAATACCACCTTTTGATCAGTGGGATGATACTGCACATGTGTGCAGTGGGTAAACAAGGAAGGAATGGGATAGGCTAGTTGGCACCTCCCAATGGAGTTCTGAAAATAATGAAGAAAATTTCAAGGTCCAGTGTGAAAAAATGCAAAAAATAAAATAAAGTAAATAAATAAATATTCCAAGAGGGATGAAACTCAAATGGCACTCTCTATACAGTATGAATGCTGGTGTTCACTGAAGTTGAGTACATTGGGAGGCATCAGATTAAATTCAGGCCTTATCAACAATGTAGTGATTTGAGAGATAGCATATTAATACGTTGAATTTACATTTATTCTACGGAAATGGTTTAAGCCTATTAATTTTTTTATTTATTTAAAACATTTTTTACATTGATAATGTTTCATTTTGGTGTTTTGATTGGATTAAGTATAATTTAGAGTTGCTGTAGATACGTTTATTGGTAGTTTCCTTTAGATCTGTGGTAATATCTTCAGATGGCTCCATGTCTGCTCATTGCACCGGGTGCTGGAATTCTCTTTAGGCTCAAAAATGACTATCAGGAAGGATACTTGACATATACGTAGTCTTATTCAACTATGATGAAAAGGTCTTTGGTCTTTTTGTATACAAACGTATTATTTGACTCTGCCCATTTAGAACTCATCCAGGTCTTTGTTGTTTCTTAATTAATCATTCAAATCAATTAACTTCAGATTAACTCATTGATAACCTGTTTTCCTGGAACAGATACATACACGCAACAAACATAACGTGAAATGCTTTTTTGCATGGATTTGCATGGCTGAAACAGACATAAACATGAGACTGTAAGATGAACCAGCATTAAGCCACCTTTTGTAATTGCTTTAATAACATTTATAGCAGTGCACAGGTAAGTTGTCTGGACTGTTATCAGATTATTCAATGAGTCATGTTTTTATTTCTTGTTCTTGTCTTTCTGACTACCACTTAAATCCATTTACTTTATAAAAGTCCAAAATCTCTAGACCACGCAAGGATTTTGGTAAATATTAAAACCCTAAAACCATCTCTGGGCTGTCATTAAGTGACAGTATATGCAGTCGTTATGACTGCATATATGTAAATAAACAATATAAGCCCTCTAAATGACCAACGGGTAACAACAGCTACCAGGGATTTTTTATTGATAAACTAGTTCACTGAAAACCAAATGAACCCCAACTTCAAAGACATTTTTTTCCTCTTTAGATCTTCTTTTGATATGTTCTGGTTATGTATATAAATAATTACATATGAAGGTTTTTTTTTCTTGTTTTTTGAGGGGGGCTTGAGAACATGAATTCAGAGGCACTTTAATTTAATAAGCACCTGTCCCAAAGGTTGACGCAAAAACAATGAAAAATTGACCTACGTCAGCTTTATTAACTATAAATATAAATATATTCTGTGTTTTCCACTGGCATGCTGTTAAAATTGGTATTTCGTGTTCTGTTTTTTTTTAGTTATAAACATCAAAAGTGGGGAACGGAGACAAACAGTTATGGGGAAAACAGATACAAGGCGTCTGGTTTTTGGTCTCTTCTGTTGTTACTTTCACTCGCCGTGGTAGTTGGCTGCTTGTCTTTAACCTTCAGAAAGAGATCTGTTTGATACTGAGCCCCAGTGGATGCAGTGTGGGTGTGTAAAAGCAGTCTGTTCTTCATGCACCCTACTCCTCTCACCAGTTCAAGCAGAACTTTTGTTGTTTTCTATAATTTATTCCTTCCTTTATGCCACAGAGGCTCCTGTTTTTTTACCTTTCAAAAAGCCAGGAAACGTGTCTTGGTGACACAATTTCTCCGACAAACATTATTCATCATTTTACCTTGCTGCCATCTCCTCTCATTCTTCTTTCGCTTCTGTCTCCATCTATCTTATTCTACAACTGTCACTTCTCCAGAGGCGAACGCATGTCTTTGCCCTCAGGCTGCAATGGCTGGCCAAGCCCAGTTGTTAACCAGCCACTTACACACTTTCATCCCCACACATACACCTACTTTAAATTATGCTTGGCTGGTGGCCAAAGTTGCTAGGCAGACTTATTTACAGCCACTTCCCAACAACATCTGGTGTGTGTAGCTCTCAACCTCAGTGGTTGTTTAGCATCACAAAGTGAAACAAGCCTCTTAATCTGTATTATTAAGAGTTATGCCATTCTTTACAGAAATGAAGTAATGTTTTGAAATATTTTATCCCCATAAGACTTTTCTTTTTTGCATCATTATTTCAAAGCCTCTTTTGCTAAGAGATGTTTCCATAAATGAAAGAAAATAAATGAAACTCAAATCCTGAATTAGAACCATGTAGCAAAACACAATGTAAGTATGAATCATTTGTTAAGACCATTATTTGTGGTTACAGTCTGCATTTTTTCCATAATATAGTAAAAAAGACATGTAAATATATTTATTAAAGCTGGAATTGTATTAAATGTAATTACTTTATCATTACTAACTTTATCAACGAAAGGATGACAAGAAATCCCTGACATTCAGGTTGGAAGTCAGAAAGAATGTGTTTAAACTCAGTAACGTTAAAGAGCACAAACTAAGCTTGTTGCTAATGATGACTATTGCAGCTGTTTAGAAGATCCGATTTCACCTTGAAAAAAAACAAAACAAAAAAACTAAAGAGAACAGCATGCCAACTAATCTAGCATACCAGTGTTACACCAAAATCTTTGACCAACTTGATAAACGTTAGACGGCGGACCATTTGCTATTTTGTTCGTTGACTCACAGCTTTCTGTTAAGTAAGATGAAAATTAACAATCTCATTCTTTTTTTAAAATTTCTTTTTTAAATATCTTTTTTATTTGTGACGTAAAACCTGGTAGGCACGCCATAAATTCAGCAATTTGAAATACCTGCACTATTTGGCTGTTATGAAGTTTTATTTATTTCTATACATTTTAAATCAACAGATGTAGCACAAAGGATAAATATTAAATGGGAATGAGCACCATGATGACAGAATGATGAGAATGATGAGAGAGAGGTATGTTGACAGGTAAAATAAAGTCAGTGTTACTGAGAAACAGAGCTTAGGATCCAAACTAAACCAAGAGGAAATGTGATAAAGCCTGATACTGACAAAGATTCACAAAACTGAGGGAAAGGGAGGGAGGGTGAGGACTGTCAAATGTGTAATAATCCTCCTCTGATCGGAGAATAAGATTACTCGCACTAGATTCTTGTAATTAACTGTTGAACATTAATCAGATTGCAATAATCAGATTAGAGCTATAAACAGATTAATGAAGGATTACAAGGGCATGATGTGGTAAGAAGATGTCATTTTTCTCATCCTGAGGTATAATGTCATGTTGCATTAGGCTATTGTCATCTTACTGTTTGAAAAAAAACTAGGAACCAAAGGACACAAGAGGCCATGTGTGTCCACATATATACAGTTAATCAGTTTTCTTGTTTGTAAAGGCTTGTTGTTACAAAGGCATTGGCAGATAGAGTTTTTGACACACTATCATCAGTTTTATTACTGTGTTCTTTCAACAGAAGCAGAGATTTCAATTAAGCACAAACATTTTAAAAACTTTAAAGGTGTGCTGTACTTGCAACCCAACCAGAAAATACATATACTGCCCTCCCGGTTTACTGAGAAGATGTTTGGAGAAAAATACTATTTGATAAAAAATAATATTATCATGAAAAAATGTTTACCTTTTTTGAGGATTTTTATTTAATGAAGAATCGCTTAAGGAACTTTTCACAGAAACATTGGTCCCCAAACAAATATTATTATTATTGTTGTTGTTATATACAGTTTTAGGAGATCTGAAATGGTTTACAATTGACTTTAATTTATTTTTTTTATTTTTTATTTTTTTTTAAGAACAGTATAATGTCACTCAGTGGCTCATTTCTCGTGATGAGATTAGTGACCACTGGGTAGGAACCCAGAGGGGAATCAAGAACATTTTTAAATCTCACTATAAAAGACTCAGAATGAACAATGAACTCTGTGGTCACGCATTAACCTTTGTCTACATGCTAAGCAAAGGTCTTTCTGTGATTTGAGGAAAAAAAGGAATTTCTGTTCTATAATCATAAGTTCAAAAGTGTGGAGTTTTCTAAATGTTTTTCTGACTTGAACTAGATCCATGTGCTTTTGTTAGATAAGATGTAATTTGACTTTTTTTTGGCCAGAAATACTTAAAATGGGCTTGGTGTGTCAAAACAAATGAATAGTCACACTGTTGTGTTTAGTGAAGGATATTTGATGCTCAAGAACTCTTTCTCATCTCAGCCTTCAAAGGAGTCAAACCCTAGTATTTTACGAATACAATCGTTCTGATTTTAACCAAAGTCCAAGACCAACACACATGAGAAAGTATCATTTTTGGGTAATGACAAATGTTCTATGTTTAAACCATAGAACATTTGTGGGGTGACCTTTATCGGCACCAGAGAAAGTCCAAGATTTTCACATGTATGGACAAATGTCCTTCCTGTAGGCTACTTCTGGCTTTGTTGGCAAACTAGGGCTATGAAATGATTAAGAAACTGACAGCATGAACACTAATTGGTGTACTGGATATTTTGCTTACAAAAATTGTTTCCATTATATTTTCCAAGCTAGGTAAAAATATGTTTTCAGAAAGTCTTGTTTAAAAAAATCTAATGTAAACTTGCAATATAAGGTGATTTTCTTTCAAGCTTCTACACATCTTAGTCAATCATAAATGCCCCAGCTTTGTAAATGACAATACTGAATATCTATGCATTTTATTTTACATCTGCCTTACTGAATTTCTCTTTCATAAAAGCATAGATAATAGATTGTCTTGTGACATCCTATTTTCCTTTACTGTAATAACCAACTTGAAATGAAATGGCAACTCTTACGAAGAGTATTAGAAATATTCAGTTACATTTTCATCTAGTTTTAAACTCTGGCATTTTGCCTATTTTATATAACAGAAAAAATAATCAAATAAAACAAGGTTGTAAAATAATTTTTCTCACTGGAGCCTGGTATCAAAGTTGTCAGCACTAAGTGCAGCACTAAGGAGTTGTGGCATTTATTCAAGTAGGACTCAATAGTCTGCAATTAGATGCAGTCACTATAGATTGCTCTACACTGAAATATTTATTTAAAAGAAACCTTGTGAGAGTTTTGGTGTAAATACAATAAAAAAATGAAATTTTATTTCTATTTCATTATTTTAGAAATTGTTTTTTGTATATCATCTAATAAAAAAGTACCCTTTTAATCAACGCTATCTTTACATGCATCGCAGTGAGCAAAACCCTTTTAATTGTTATGCTTATCATCACTTGTACTCTACAAATGTCAATATTACTTCCAGTCCCACTACTCTAAATATTAAAGGTTAAAGAGCCAAGTTACCAGTGAGTAATGTTGGAGTTTGACAATGTCCAAAAATTAGACTGTCTACAGGTGGACTATATTTGCTTGTTAGGTAGCTTCTAAAGGTATTTGGTTTATGTTGATTTCATTAAGAGGTGTTAGTAAAATACGCATATAGACATGACCCTTTTTCCAGATTTTTAATTCTGAAAAACTTAAATATCCTAAGACATTTCTCTTTAATTTAAAATAAAAAAAACTGCTTCTGTCATAACAAAATCATCACAGGTTTTAAATTGGGAGTTTTAATAACATAAAATGAGGGGATTCAAGGACTAGACATAATTTGACACAACACTGTAAAAAGCTCCCTTTTTTATGAGCTTATGTTTTTCCTTAGCCTACTTTTTTCATTGGACTTCCTACATCTTGTCCCATTGTGTTTGTGTTTCTTACTGTAGTTTGATGGTTATGTGTGGGTGTGTGTGTGCGTGTGTGTGTGTGTGTGTGTGTGTCTAAAGAACAGACATTCAATGGCTGATTTCATCACAAACATTAACCTGTAGTCTGGCATGTTATGTGAACAACACAGTTATCTTTTCACTACTCTTAATTTGAGCTATTAAAAGAATACCTTCAGCTGCTGTGGTCTTCTGCTGGCTCCTTCACTTTGTCAGATTCTGGAGTCTTTTTCTTCCACTTCCTCACTGTCCGTTCCACCGCTATCCATTTCCTTTTGCACAGCTCCTCTCAACATTTATCTCCATTAAGTCTGTCTTGTCCTGCCTTACCTGCTCTCAGTACTCATATTCCTTCCCTCACTCTTCTTGTTCTTTGTCCTCCAAGCTTCTTCTCATTCTATGTCGATCTCTGTCTTTTCCATCCTTACATTTTCTGTCTTTTATTTTCCAGCCCTTTTTATCTTTTAGTTTACTCTGTCTGTTTCTTCTTCCACTCTGTCTCTGATTTTAACTCTGCTTGATCTTGAAACTGTCTATGTTATGGAAAAAATGAATTCTATTCAAATATTTCTCCTATATCTTACACTACAAAGTGTACTATTAGGGTTCGCCTGCTTCATTAATCAGTTGAGGACGGAAGTCTTTCAGCTCTTCTATAAGCAGCTTTTGCAAGTTTCCAGACTGGCTGTGGACCAGTGAAGGATAGAATTGAATGATAGCAAGGACCAATGGATTTATTACTGCAACAAATTCACTCTCAAAGGAACTCCTGTTCAAAGCTTCTCTTCAGATTTCTATAATCAATAACTTTGATCAGGACACCACATTTGCAAATTTAATATTGTTTAAAATACATTTTAGTGCCAGCCATGTTACGAAATGAATGTCTGTACTTATAAAATAATTGTTTATTATCATCTATGTTTACATATTGTCCTACATTTTAGTTGCATTTTTTTTGCATTAAAAATGTTTAAGCAGCTTTTTTTGGAGCCTGAAATCTTCAAATGTTGATGGGTTTTTTTGGGGGGGGGCAAAAGCCTGAAATGATTCACAGCATCCAGCTTCCAGTTCACTGGATTCAGTGAATGTGTCTGTAAGCTCTTAAGAGTTCAGCACATTCTGCAGTCGGTTCCTCTATTTCCATATGTGCTGCTCGACTTCCTCCCTGAGAGCTCTTTCCTTTATTTGCTCCAGCTTCTCCCTAAGTTGTAGGATGACCATTTGAAATTGCTCTTCACACTTCCATGCTTCTCCAGCCAAGACCACATAAAATGACTTTGTAGTTGGAGCCCCATGATTCACAGCTACAAGATCCAAACAATTTTTAAAGTTCGTATTCAAACATCATATCCTTTGCTCATTGAATGGTTCTTATTTATTTCCCCTAGGTACCACAGTACCTTGCCAAAGTATTAATACCCCTTGGAATTTTGGACATTTTGCTTTGTTTTTCATTGGAGTGTTATGTGAATGCAGTGGTACATGATTGTGTAGAAGTATCTGAGCAGTGTATTATGAATCCAGCACATCTGTAAGTCAGTACTTTGTATCTTTGGTGCAATTACAGCTGTATTTTTCTTTTGTAAATATGAAAACTAGAATTTTTGTCCATTTCTCTTGTAAAACAGTTTCAGACAGTCAGATTGGAGAGGGCATGTGAACATCAGCTTAAAAGTCTTAACAAAGATTCTTTAATCGATTTAAGCCTGGACTTTGTTTGAACAATTTTAACTTATGATCATGTTTTTGATGTTTATCGTTTCTTAAAATGTTTTTGTTATGATTTTGTTTGGCAATTCTATTATGATATTTTTACATTTATTATAATATAGGAGATAATCAGAGTATATTTTTATTGTTATATTGGTAGCTTGAAAAAAGGGATAAGAAATAATTTTTCCTGCTGTATTTAAAAACAAAAATTGATGCATATGGACAGAAAATACTGACAGTGGAATTAATTATAAAAATAGGATATTTTTAATGTAGCTTAATTTCAGATGGTTGTGGATTTGAAATAAGTCGCATTACTATTTGTTAAAAACCTTTAATAAATCCTCATCTCAAAAATAAATTGCTTGTATTTTCTTTGGCAAGAAAGGGGAAAAACTGATCTTCCTCTTTATTTCAACAAAAAGTTATACCTTTGCAATCTAACTCTGCATCGTCCTTAGCATAGAAGTGGAATTGAAAAAATAAATGAAATTTACCAGATGACAATCTGTCTTTTTTTACATCCTGCCTCTGTGCTCCTTATGTTTAAATAGAGACTAACACAAAGTGAGGTGATGTAGGCCGGTGATTTGTCTGACATGAATGAAATATCTGTAACAATGATGTGGCATCTTGTCTTTTCAGTTAGGTACCTTTTATGGGAGAAAAGGGGCACTCCAGAGACCAAATATGAATAACTGAGAGAGTCTAAAGACAAATTAATGACATTAAAAGGATATTTGGAGGTCTACAGAAAAAAGGTGATTGATGAAATGCAATAAGGGGGATGCTGGGTCCAAGCCAGCATGTTGGAAAAGCTGTGATTGGGGTTTGAAGCAGAGGAACAAAATGTTGGTTAGAGCATTGCTTGGGAGATGTGAATTCTTTGACCCAGGGACAAAGACATAAATCAAAACCTAGTGTGCAGATGTGTGGCAGTATTGGGAATTTTGACACATAGGGTAGTCAGAATTCTATAGGTAGCCAATAAAAAGGGAAGATCAGTCACTGCAAGAAAACCTTTATTTTCATTTATACAATAGCAATAATTTCAAATGAAATATAATGGTCAGTATAAAGATATGAGTTTGCAGATTTCTCTTTGAAAACTCTAGAAAAATGTTCTCAAAACTGCTGTTGTTATACTTACTCAAATTGTGGAGCCTAACAAAGATTTATTCTAATGTAGTGCTACTCAATTTTTTATAGCAGGTACTGGAAAAATAACATTTATAAGATGTTCATATAATTGTATTTCATATTTTTTGGTGTAAGTGAGTATGTTTCTTGGTCTTTGAATAAACACACTGTTATTTGTGGTTATTGCTTTTCAAAGGCAGCTTGTCACTCTGTAGAGCAATGCTTATTTATCATCTGACCAACAACCGAAGCATAGCTTGGATTTGACTTTATAGATAAATGAAACACATTTTGTATGAGAGAGTTGAATAAGAGGTCACTGAAACTCTTGGTCAGCATCTGCATAGTAATGAGCTGTTGTGCTAACTAATACTGGTGGTAGTTTGTTCTTTTTTACCAACTATTTCATTATTGCCTTTAGTGTTGAATTATACATTTAATGCAATGATCAGAAGACCTGTTTGTTTATCAGGGAAGAAGGATGTTGACTACTAGCGTGCACTAATAGCACCATTGCGTTTGTGTTTTTATAATTCAATCCAGCTGGATTCAGATGCATTATTATGGAGATCATCATTGGGGGGTGCAGCTATATGTTATGTATATGTATTCACAAACATAAAAAATATGTCTTGGTTACAAGTGATCAACATATGCTGGGAAAAACAGAGGTTTCATTGTTTAATGTAAGTTAACACTAAATTTTTACCCTCACCAAATCTACTTGATTATCTCGCTGCCTTTGCAGCATTAGCCACTTGTGTACAATACACTATCGACTATCTTTGAAACATCATCAGTGACCATGCTTTTCCCTGAAAAGATTTTGCTTAAAAAATGGGTCGAAAACTACATCATTATAAATAAATAAATAAATCCAGTAGATGCCTAAAAAATGTACTGCTATGTGTTCATTGTGAAATCAATGAAATAAGAGCCACTTTTCTTTAGACAATATAACGTGTTTCTTTCCCTTTAAGCAAAGGCGTTAAAGAGTCCATAGTTTCTTAACTTCCTTTTGGACCTTCAGGCAAAAATGCGTTTATCTTTTGTTCACCATGACTGAAATACATTTGTTTCATTTTATTTCAGTAAATATCTCTGATAAAATTCAAAAGATAATTTTATATATATATATATATATATATATATTTGTGGCATATAGTTATTCTAGGGGCACATTTTGACAACATCAAAGTCACCTTTTTCATTACGTGCTTTTTGTGTCATATTAAACTAAAGTAGCTAAAACCTGTATTTCTAGCAAAGGAGAAACATTGATATACAGGGTTTTCTTAGAGCATACATATCTTTAGAGTATGTGCAGGAAAAGACTGATAATGGAAGAGCAAGAGAATAAGAGCCCACCAAAATAAACTCTATGCTTATGATGAATACGTTGATCCAAATTAGAAACCTCATCATTCTTTTTATCCTCTTATCCTTTCTCTCTTCTTCCTTTTTTTGCATCCATAACTCAAACCACCTCTATGTAGCTGCTTGGAACTTTCCCTCTCTGTCACATAGATGTCCAACTTTTGGCGATGTTTAAACTCCACCAAAAAACTCATGCCCTGGTTTTCTTCAAGTCCGTATCATGGAACACGAAAGTAAACTGCTGTGTTTAGGTATTTCTGTCAAAATCTTCAAATCTTAAAATTTTATGTGTAGATCAACAGCTGCTGTTTTGTTTTTTTACGAGTGTGTGTTTTTGTTTGTTTGTTGCTCTATATTTGACGCTCAGAATACCATTGCTCAGAATAAACTAGAATTTTCTCAAAATATTAATCCAGATCTAGCACACTGAACTCAAGAGAAGGATCTGACAGGGCCTTGGATCAAAATGGATAAATGTTTTTTTTGTTTTGTTTTTTAATTTCGACTTATTCATCCTTCTGAAGTGAAAATATAAAATTTCTTTCCTTTATTATAAATTATCCATTATTTTTAGAAAATATAGAAAATAATCAGTGAGCAAGAAGGAAAAGCAAAAACAACAACAAAAACATTTTTAACTAGAAAAGCAAGCAGAGAGCACAGACCTCCGCCAAGCTTGCATTCCCCCAACATACTGTGAAATTCACTTTCACACCGGAACCAGATCATTACTAAAAAAAATTCCTGTATCTGGATCCTGATCTGCATCACCACCAAAAGTTAATGGATTGGCCCTTAGCCCACAACGCACCTTTGGTAAAAATTTTTAAGCAAATATGTCGATAACTTTTTCTGTAAAGTTGCTAAGTTGGTAATTAGACAATTGATGACATAAAAAATAACAGATAAAAAATAACAAATGGAGACCTGTGTGGGAAAAGATCTCAAAACAATATTTTGAATGCTGGATATGTATAAATGTGCATCATCATCACAATAAAGCAGTTATTTACGATAAAAACAATACTGAAAATTATAAATTATATTCCTATATTTTTTTTTATAAAAAGAGACCCTTAACTATTTGTTGATATCAGAAAAAAAGAGGGATGAACAGAAATGCACCTCAGACTTGATCGCTACAGTTTTAAATGTTTCTTCATTTTCCTTCCTTGTCAGTTACTTCAAACGTCTGTGATATGGTAAGATATAGGAAAACTATCAATAATCACTACTCTTCTTGGTTTGCATAAACATACTGTTGTATGTTCAAAGGCTGGTGTATCTTAAATGTATCGTAACGTCTCTTTAGCCGTCTACCATCTTTCTTTTAACAAAACCCATCAGACCTTGCAGATAACATAGGTTCTGAATGCATGTTAACAGTAGCCTGCTAAACCTTTCACCCCTCTTGGAATTTTTATTATAAGATGAATTGCTTGAGAATTTGCACCATTTTATTGAAACAATATACAGAAAATGTTTACAACTTGATTTTTATGTGAGGCAAACTACAAATAGGACATATTAATAGAAAACTCTAGTAGGCAAATCTTTTCACCTTCTCAAGTTGATACTTTATGGGGCTGTGTATTCTGAGACAATAACTGCTATACTTCAATTTTTGCATCTCAAAAGGCGTACTTGGATGTTTTCACAAAATTTCTGCAGCTTCTTCATATTGGATGGTTTTCACTCCTAAACAGTGATCTTCAAGTCAAACAGCAGGCTCTTAATTGATGAAAATGTGTATTTATACTTATAAAATCATGTGACACTTTGATTACACACATGCAGATTTAACAACATTAATTATTTAACTTTTGAATGTAACTGGTTAAACCAGAACTTCCCATTGGTTCAGGAGCCCCTGGCATAATAGACTGTTATTCAGTCCGTGCATATATATGGACATGTGGATACATATATACATACCTAATTCTTGTTGTTTATTTGATTTGATTTATAAATGTAGACTTTTTGTAAATATTAATCATATAAGATTAAACACATCTCAGTTGCAGGGTTGAATGTAACAAATGCTGGGGGGGGAATACTTTGACAACACTGTGTACTTTTGTGTCAATGTAAATGGATAAAAGAATATGACTTAATTTTATGAACACAATATCAAGGCGCACTGATGCTATTTACTCCTGACAAAGACCCACCTGGCTTTGTTCTTTCTTTCTTTCTTTCTTTCTTTCTTTCTTTCTTTCTTTCTTTCTTTCTTTCTTTCTTTCTTTCTTTCTT
>JAUZNJ010030522.1:0-14735 GCA_034780135.1 Jordanella pulchra
ACATTTCAGTCAGTGACTTGGACTTTTACCAAAGTCATATTTTGGAGCGGTACCTATACTTTTACTTGACTCTGAGAGTTCAGTACTTTATACAACACTGGTCTCTGTTGCCTCTAGAAATGATCCAAACTCTATGAATAAGGAAAATCAGAAATCAAGCCTTTTAAGAAAACCTCTGGATTATTATGTGGCAATCAGGTCAGACTGCTCCTCATCTACCAACCTCAGCCGAGCCAAGTCCCTCAGGCGTGTAGCGGAGCTCCGCCCACTTCATCATTGGAAGAGGAGAACATTTAGATAACTGGTTTTACTGCTGTACAATGCCTTCAGAAAGACATATATTTTTTATTATTTTTTCAAAACACGTCAAGTGAAGAAACTTTTTGTCCCTACAAGGGTTGTCAAAATAATCGATAACTTGATACTATTTATTCTGAAAAAAAAAAATAAAAAACCTTATTCAAAGATACTTATTTTGTCAAAATCCCAGTAAACTGACCCATTAACACAAGCGCCAACTACTGACCACAGAAGACTCAGATTCAGACTGTCTCCATCTTTCCATCAAAACCTCAGCACTGTCGAAGAATCCCCACAGCATGATGCTGCCACCATCATACTTCACAATAGTTTACTAGTTACTAAATAGATGACTTATATGTGTAGTCAGTTGCACAAGACTTTATTTAAGAGTTAATTGAGCTTAACATAAGTGAATGACACACTATTCTCGTACTGTTAAGCCGAACAGTTCTATGATTGGTGTCTGTGTTGTATCTGCAGGGTACAGATGATGCATCTTGGCTACACATTAATACTTAGCTGATCCCTGAGCATTCTCTAAACTAGCGAGTGCTCAGGGACATGTTCTGCTCTATGAATCTTCTGTCTAACTGCTCTCACAAACAACAAAGAGCAATGCAGGAAAGAAATACAGTCGCATTTGACTATAAGCCCTCGCAGTCTACCACAAGCACCACCATTTGTGGTGGTCCATGTGAGAGGAGTTCAAATCCCAACATCTGAATTCTGCTAGGTCTGTCCTGTAACTATCATCATTTTCAAATCATTCAGTTTGCAAATGATTTGAAAAGCCCTTCACGTGGCGTGGAACAACTGCAGCCCATTTACACATCCTGAGCTGCTACTGGTGTTAGAACAATGTAGGACGTGCGATGCACCAGTGAGAACGTCAGCAGTGAGCTGTCTTGAACTCCTCTTGATCCTGAAATATTCACCACCGAAGACATCGTACAAGATGTGAAAAGATGAAAGTACTGGGAAAAAAAGCTGAAGGGTCAACCGGAGTGTAAAATCTGAGATTCTCACTAGGAGAGAAGCTGCTGCTGGGGCAGAATGGGAGCCCGTAGAAGAACAGGACTGATAACAGATATAATCACTTTGGCAGGATCTGCATGACAAAATGAAAGCTATATTCTACTTTTTGGTGATTATTTCACCCAGCATAGTATGTGCACTGCAAAAAATTTAAATCTAGAGTAAGTAAGTCATTTTTCTTGAATTGAGCGGGTAAGTGAGACAATTTGACAATGGAATAAGTATTTTACATTTAAAAAATATCAGTGAAGGTTCCCAGTCATCCAGGTCATGGTCAAGCTAGGAAAGTTCAGTTTAGGCAACTGGACGTGTAGTTTTCTGGAAGACGTTTCGCCTCTCATCCAAGAGACTTCATCCGTTCTGACTGATGCAGGAGAAAACATATTTTTACATATTAAACATATTTTTATCTCGTTTTATCCCTGCTTTTTCCTGCATCAGTCAGAACTGATGAAGTCTCTTGGATGAGAGGCAAAAGGTCTTCCAGAAAACTACACATCCAGTTTCCTAAACTGAACTTTCCTTGCTTACATTTAAAATAGGAAAAAAAACAACTTCAGTCTCTTATTTCAAGTGCATAATATGTAATGATCTCATTGTAATGGTAAAAAATACTAATTTCATTAGTAGATTATCTTATTTACTTACTGAAATTGTAGTAAATACACTTATTTTAAGAAATGTTTACTCATTTCAAGATCATTTTTGCTGCTTACCTCCACAAACAGAAAGCAGGGAACAATAGAGCTGCTGCTCTTCACACCAGGTTTCTCCTCCAGCGCCATCCCTTTCTGTTCCTTTGACCCAGCCCCGCTTTCAATTTCCTTAACCTAAGAGAAAAGAGATATTCAGGTGAATGTACAAACTGATCAGAAGACTCTTTTTATACTGAAATCAGGACATTGTATTTATTCAGTTGTTTCTCTTAGAATCTAATGAAAAGCATCTAAATTTAAATTCATTTTTATTTTTTTGTTACAGAAGCAAAGTTTTTCTATTTTCATGTTTTGTGTGTGTGCGGGAGAGGCAGCGTCAAAGAGATGCTACCAAACGACATTTAATGATGAATATAAAGCTTCTCTACCTTTTCTTGAAGTTGGTTAACTTCAAGCAACACAGATATAAAGTTCTTTTAAAATAAAGTTAAACATAAAGGTTAGTTTTTTTAGTTTATGTAGTAACTAGGTAGAAAAGGAAAAATGCTATTTTCTGCTGAAAAATACACCTATTAAACTCTCATTTGTCGTCATATAATTCTCCAGTCTCTCAGGTTGTATGATTGAGCTAAAATTGGACGTCTTTATTCTTACCCATCTATCAAACAGTGAACTTAAATAACTGAAGCCCAGCCCTCTGTCTAACTCAAACACTGCTTTCCTGGACTAAGTATCTAAAAATACAAAATAATACTTTTCAATCGAATATTTTCTGCAAAGATTGGAATCATCAAAAATCTCATAAGAATGTATGAAACAAGGCTGTAGTATTTTAAAAACTTTGAATTCAACTTGTTTTTTATGTATGTTATTTCAAGCAGGTGTAAAAGGCACGGACTTGGAATATTTTACTTCTATAATTGAGGAAGAAGCTGATGGTTATGTTGGTGTTGGAGAATTAGTTTAACATATGTTAAAAGATTAATGTAATTTGAAAACAAAACAAAAAAAACAACAACAAAACTGACACTTTACTATTGATGCTTAAATGAATGATAACTTCTCTCTGAAGCCAATATATGACTTTTAGAGAGTGATATTTTAATACACACACTTTTGCACACCAGGCTCTATGATGTGTGTCTGAGTTAATGAGACTGGAATAAAATAAAAAGAAAAGCATCATAACACCTTAAAAGACCTCAGACAGCAAAGAGAGATGCAGTGGTTTCAACCACTTGCTTATTACTGTAAATCATATTTCATCTGTCAATTAATACAACACAGTATTGCATCCAGTTTTTCACAGTTTCTAAACTTGGTATTGGCAAAAACTAAGCCAAATGATTTAGTTTTTCGTTCAAAGATTGTTTATGAGAAGTGATAAATTGTAGAGAGGAATGTTAGAGCAGTATCATAGATGTAAGGATTTAATGATGAAAAAGACAAAAGATAAATCATGGGACACTGAGCACAGGAGGAAAAAAAGCAGCAAGAATATGGATGTCAACTGGAGCAGAACAGGTATTGCAACAGAACAGAACTTAAGGAATGAACCAAGATGACCAGGGAGCTTAAATACAGAGGAATTTGTGGCGAAATGTATGGTGGAACATTCCTCAATGAGTTGGAGATGAGTAAATTGAACATTAATTGAGCTGAGGAGGTGAGAAATTAGCAGGAACAAACAGAAAGGAACACATGAAAAGATCTACCTGAAACACAATAAGAAATGAAGTAACATGGGTTCAAATAAATAACATAAACAACAGAAAGAAATTAGAGCGCAAACAAAACCCCCAAACTTAAACAGCTAAACACCACGATAACTCAAAGCTGGTACTAAATCAAAAGTTTGCTTCATCTGAATTAGACAAAATAAATGCCAGACTAAAAGATTTATAATGGTTCAATTGTTTTAAATCTCACCTTTCATGCATTTCTAACTCGTTAACTACACACTAACAGCTATTTTTACCGCTGAACTGATCATTTACCATTGACCCACCACTGTTTCAGAGAGCAGCAGCAGCCACTGCCATGCAAATATGCTAGTTTCTTCTTTGCTAAATGGAAATGTATGTTTACTAATGTGAACAACTTTAATGAGATTCTATGAAAATTCCTGAAGCAAAAAAAATCTATATATACATGTATATATATTTTGTTAGAAATCACAGAAATTTGTGTTTGATTCATACTCCAAGAAAATTCAACATCAATAAGGAGAAGGAAGAACCCTCACATAATTCCATTAAAGGCCAGTATCCACCGCCAACAACAAGCACTGTGTGATTACACAGTTACAACATGTTCTAGGCCAGAATTTGTAAAGCTAACCACTACAAGCAATGTGTGTTGTGTGCTGGAGTGCTTTACTCCTAGAATCCCTTTCTGCCGGAGGAAAATATGAGCCTGAGGGATAAATAAAACATATATTCAGGCTCTATCAGAGCTTCACAATGTGCCAAGTAAAACTGCTTTAATGGTTATCTGTTGAAGTCTTGTCCCTGCACGGGCACAGCCATGTATGCGATACTTGTCCCCTTCCAAAAAGGAGAAAAGAAGGCAGCAGCTGTCATTGTTAGCAAGCAGAAACAACAAGTGAGGGAAACCAAGAGAGACAGTAAAGGAGATGGTGAAACAGAGGAGAAAATGGCTGCTGTCTTCCCACCTCAAGAGAACAATTGAGATGTTGCTTTGTGTTTCCTTGGCTCAATGTGAGGCAGGACAGAGGAACTCTCCCACACTTGGGCCCATCAGAGAGCCTGTGTTGGCAGGTTTCCCAATGGTCTAATTATGTTTTGAAGGAAAGGCTCGAGTGGCCTAAGATGAAACGGATAAAAGTCTGGTGATTAATACCTGATAAGCAGAGCGATAAGACTTTAGATTATTTCCTCAAAAAGATGGGTTTATTAAAGTTTAAGTGATACTCCTCTGAGGTATATGCAGGCTGCTGATCTGACTGGGTTGGTATGAGTGAGGTATCCTCAGCCGCACTCTCTGATGCTGGATTTTGCAAGGTTGCAGCATAATTAGTATAGAGAAATCTGCTCACTGCTTTTCATGCACAGCATGGGAAAATGCTAGTGTCTGACACAAATCCTCCATCCTCATGTTGCATCCAGACAACATTGTTTAAAGAGGTGGCTAGAGAGATTATGATTGGGGTCATGGGTAACTATGAGTTAGTAAGTGAAGGAATTCAAGTCTGTCGGCCTCTTTTTCACCGCTGATGGTAGGATGGAAAATCCTTCCATAAAGACACCTTGCACAAGAAGGACAAGCCACAAAAGGTCATTGCCAAAGAGCCTGGCCGTTCACAGCTCTCTGTGTCCAAGCTTATTAAAAGAGAGGAGAAAGAAAAGGATAAAATATGGTAGAAAAATGTGTACAAGGGATAACCGGACCCTGGAGAGGATCATGAAACAGAACCCATTCAAAAATGTGGGGGCGATTCACGAAGAGTGGACTGTAGCTGGAGTGAGTGCTTTAATGACCACCACGCACAGACGTATGCAGGACATGGGTTTCATTGTGTCTAGCCACTCTTAAATAAAAAAAAACAATGTCAGAAGTGGTCATTTTTGTCCAGCATAAGGAAAAATAGGACCAGACTGCTGCTGGGTTGTTCAAAGTTGGTTCCTGATAAAAGTAAATTTTGCATTTCCTTTAGAAGTTAAGGTCCCAGAAGCTGGAAAAAGATTGAAAAAGTTGCAGAATCCATGTTGTTGACGTCCCAGGGTAAAGTTTCTATAGTCAGTGATGGTCAAATGCTGGTGTTGGTCCACTGTGTATTCCTCTGTGTCTCTTTAAACTGGTAAAATGATGTCTCGGTTTATCTTATAGGATAGTTACCCTAGCAACAGAATGAATGATTGGCTCATCAAAATATAGTTAATAATAAGATGCAGTAGGTTGTGGTATTTTTTTATTTGCTTTGTGGCCAGGCATGTAGTGTTTAGGATAAACTCCCTTTATAAGTACAGTCATATTTAACTTATAAATGAAGAGAACCCAGAAAGTTGGATGGATCTTGACTTTTTAAATAGCTTATTGAAACGGAGTAATTCTAGAAAAAAGACTGTAGAATTCCGAAGTAAAACCAAAGCAGACAGCAATGTACTAGCAACCAGTGCAAGGATCTTAATCTCTAAACCATATTGGGCATCAGGGAATAGCATAAAAGCCAATTTAACCAGGCTCTTTTTTGGGGTGGGCAATTACAGTTTCTGATCAGTCTGGTACTTGCATCTTTTCCATGTGTCCCTGGTACAACACACATGAATCCAGACATTAGAGGATTAAGGTGACTCTGGCAAAACTGAAAATATACTGAAGACATAATTCATCAATTCATTTCGGGTGTGTTGTACCTAGGATACCGGCCCTCGGGTACAAGAATTGCCCATCCCTGCTCCAGTTTTAAGCTTGAGAACTACTGGGATCTTCAAATTCTTCTGCTTACTGACCAGGTTAAAACCCCGCAGTGACAACAGTGAGTAACATTGCCTATTTCTGCTTTTATCACCTCCACACTCTGTAGCATGTTCCCTGAAGGAGAGTGATAAATGTGCTAAAAGTATAAGAGTTACTATACAGACTCCCCATTATCTATTTCTAATTTTTCCCCTGGCTCTTGAGAGTTTTGTGCATTTAATCAACACCATAACAGTTTCTAGACAGTTCTAGTAGTCTTTTTTTTCCTTTCTCTGAGACCAATGAAATGTTTCTTTGGCTGTTTGAAGCTATTGCCGTGCTTTATACTTCAAATAAAATTTTAAAATTTTAAAAATTGAATCGAAGAAAAACAAAAGTTGAACTCAGTTATATGTTTAATCTTCAAATTAAGAGCATTTCAACATGCAAAATGGAAACAAAACCCAATGGATTGGGACCCAACATTTGTGTAGCTGCACGAAAACCAGTAATAAGTAAGGCTTTGTACAGCATAGGGGTGATGTTATTACCTGAGGTCGCAACATTATGTACCCAAAGAATTAAGTCATCTGACCTGCTGAATATACTGAACATCCAGGTTATTTAATCTTTTTGTCTTCCGTAATGAATTTGGCACATTCCAAATGACAATAACATGGATGAAATTGTAAAATAATTGTTCAGAGTTCAGACCATAACCCCACTGAGAAACTTTTGGATTTGTTAGAAGATGCTTAGTGCATTGGTCAGACTTTCCATTCGTCAATACGAGATACTGATATATAAACGTAGCAACATCGGATAGAAATACATTTTGTAACATTGCAGAACCTTGTGGGAACAATGCCCCAGCAAATGTACTCAGTGATCAAAGCTAAAAGCTGTTTAATGTAAAATATGAATGTGTGACTGTTTTCTACTTTTATTCATTTTTTGTTGTGAGACCATCATCTGCAGCACATTTTTAGCTCTTCAACAGTGGAGTATTGTACAGTGAGTTTCAATAAAGATTGATGCATTATGTATTGTTTTTATGGTAAAATCCATAACGTTTCCTTCACTCTTGTATAACTCTTTGGACTCGTGTCAAAAATTTTATGAGGCATCCTGGTTTAGATTTATATCTCTATCTGTTTATTTTTCCTTTAATTGTGCTTGTTGTAACATTCTGTGGTTTAGAAATTCAGTGTTGCCACCAGTTTGTTTTGCAACAATAAGACTTTGGTCTTTTTGCTTTTTACTGGTTGTACCAGTCCGTGTATTATTTTGCAACAGTAAACCTTTTTTAAAAGGCTTTGATTAATACCAATACCAATTTGCAACTAGTAGGAACGGTTTATACAGTAGGAACTAAAATATTTTACCTTCTTTTCAGCTTATGATGTTCTGATTCCCTGTAGAATTGAATTATTTTTATCCCAACTTAACTAATTTGCTCATGTATCTTTCTATACATAGATTAGTTTGGGTTGCTGCTGACCTATATAGTGATTTTTAAGTTCATGCCCCACTTAAAAATGTTATAACTGGTTTTAGCACTGGTTTTAAAGGCTTTATCTGCTTCTTTTGCTCTTCAACTAGTAAAATAAAAAGAAAAGGAATAGCTAACCCTTTTATAGTAAAAAATCACACTGGGTCATAAAAAACTGCTACATTAAAACCTTATTTGAGAAATATCACAGCAGACAGAGGCAACGGAAAAGCTTTCATTACACAGAACGCATCTATATAGCTGTGAATGGAATGAAAGGGTTGATCTATGAACATGTGAATAACTATGTGAAGTAAAGAAAAGGTCAATCTGGGCTATATTTGATTATCAAAGATCACGGGAAAATGAGCATATTCAGGCAATCCATCCAACACTAAGAGAAAATCAAGTTCAGCTGTCAGAAGACACAGAGATTAAATGGACTCTGACTCCACAAACCACACTTTCATAATAAAAGCATGGAGAGCTGAAAATTGTTGCGGTGAGAAGAGAAAGGAGCAACAGAGGGGGTAAGCTGGCTACCATATGAACATAAACACAAAACCAAACATCAGGGTTAGCAGGACATTTGAATGCCCTGCTGCTCCCAGGACTCCGGTCAAAGGGTAGAGACCCAGGCAGCCATCTGTCCTCGCTTCTGCCACTATGCTGCAGGAAATGCAAAACACAGAGCTGTGCATGTATGCAGGGAGAGAAAAAAACAAAGCACACACACTGACTAACTGTCTGGGTCATGTTCAGTTTTGTCCTTGCAGAGAAATAGCCTACCCTTCCATGTCTTTTGCCCTTTTACCATTTAAGTATGCATTTGTGTTGCAATGGGATTTAAAAAGATATGGCAATGTTGAAGTTTAAAGTGTTTTCAGTTATTTTATGTGTCTGCAGGGTGTGTGTCAATAATGCATTAACTTGTTGTTTTTTTTTAAACCATTCCACCTAAACGTAACATGGAATTAAAGCCAACTTCGTCTTTTTTAATCCTGTAGCAAAAAGGAGGCTTTTGATATCTGTCTTTGAATTTCTTACACTGCAGTTATTTTTACAGTGCAACAGTAGGTGGCTATGTAAAAGCCTGTACAACCTCTTGTCTTCCTACCACAGATAATAAAACTGCAGACAATCATTATCTACAAAAAAAGCAAGAGACATTACCACTGACTATTATAGTAATAGAAGAAATTGCTCAAAAGCAATGATCATGTTACTTCCACCATGTTTAATGGTTACAGCCTCAGTTCTGCTTAAGTAGGTACATAAGTCCCATGTCATGATCCGGGGTTTTCTGTCTTCTTTTGTATGTTTTTTCCTGTGCGCCTTGTCCCTCTTCCACCACCAGATAGCGCCAGGTCCTGGATTGAGTGCGTTGCGGTTGTCCAGCGGCACAGGTGTTCTCCATCAAGCCTCATCAGTCGGTGTACTAAAGGAGTGAGATGCAAGTTCCCCGGTGCTGAGTGTTTGCCAGCTATTGGTATCACAGAGCCTCCTGAGCTTGTCTCTGCATTTTCTCCTCGTTGCCTGGAGCCTCCTAGTAATCTTGATTCTCTGTTTCCCTGCTGCCTTCAGGTGATCCATTGGAAATCCTGGACTCACCGATCAGACCCTGGCTGCCTTCCTGTTCTGAGAGCCCTCCACGTGACGCCGCGGATTTTACCCATTGGTTGCTCGAGCTCCCAGATCCATCTCTCCGTTGTTCTCAAGTATCTCCTGGTTCCAACGACTGGCAGCTAAACCGCTCCTCTGTGTCTCCGTCGAACCTGAGCCAACCTGTCCGTTCCCCACCACACTCCTCCATTGCTCCTGGACCCACAAGAGAGACTTGGACCCCGGACATCCACAAACACCCTCCTAAACCCAGAACCATCCATCAAACAGTAAGACTAAACCTCAACCGCTGCTGCGTCTCCAGTCTCCCACTCCACCTGAACTCACCACTTTGCTCTCCCTCCTCAGAGACTGTCAGTTTCCAGTCCCAGCCGGTTTTCCTTGGACCTGGCTTTCGTTGCTACCGTTGTTCATTGTTACTATAATAAATTCCATTTAACTGATTTTTTGCTCTCCTGTCTTGGTGTTCTGCATGTGGGCTCGGAGCTTAAAACCCATGATGACATCCTGTGCAGAAACGAGACACTATGGGTGTGCATTTGGCACAGATCACCATTTTAGACTTTCTTTGTGTTATTCAAGAGTGACACTAGTTTCTTCCCAAAACACCCGAGCAAATTCTCAGTATCAGTGTCATGGCAACCAAAACAGTCCTCAATAGGAGGCAACTGGACCTTCGCTCAGTTTCTCTGGTCATTTCGGCACCTATCTAAGAGTCCTTGTCAAATCTGTTGGCTGACACTAGATATTTTTAAGCAACATGGAGAATCATCCTCCTAAATATATATCAGAAGGGGTCCTGTATAGCGAGGACACCTCTGACTGTTTTTTTGAAGAAATCAAACAAAAATTACACAAACACATGGCACAGCACAAGAGAGCTAGCAAGCCTGGGGAAGATTCAGCTGTGCACTTGTACCTACTGTAAAGAGCAAGGGACACACAAATATGTTACTCAAGCCCCCTAATTATGATTCAAATAGCCAAACATAAAACCTATACACAACAAAAGACTTGGCCTCCATACTTTCTAAAAACATCAGGACCATAGAACGGGCCTCCATACTGTTTAAAAAACATCAGTACTCCAAATGCAGATTGCTCCATACTGTAACCCAGAATCTCAGAAGCAATAAATCAAAATGAGTACTTAATATTTATTATTTTGCAAAAACTCTGCTAACTCAAATGTGTTGAGGTAGTATAACATGCTCTTGTTTTTCTAATACATTCGACTCAGTCCTGTGTATAATTCAGATTTATTTGGGTATTAATTAAGAAGAACTTGAAAAACTTAATAAGGAACAACTTAACTTTAATGTGGAGGTATTACTGCAGATAATGACTATAAGACCCTATTGGTTGATTAGTTGACAGTGGGTGTGGCTAGCGTGAGTGAAGCTGCTGTTGGATTTATTTAAACATGTTGGTTGGGTTGTTCAATGTCAAAACTCATTAGTTATAGAAGTGATAAATAAAATGATTTCCATGGAAATGCTCTATTAAAAATATAAAATGGAAGACAGGTGAAATTTCACATATATAAACCACAATTAGTACTACTAAGTACTGTTAATGTGTAATTGATGTGTAGCTAAAGAATACTTATGAATGTAGGATACTTACTGTTCTTACATTCAGTTTTTAGAATAAAGCAGTACATTCAAATGTTGTTACTTAAAAATATAAAATTAAATTTACCCAATTTTGGATTGTTCTGTTCAACTTAATAGTTTTACTTAAACCATTAAAGTTTTTTAACTCAATCAGTTTCCTTAAATCATTTGAGTTCAAGTTAATTCTAAAGTTTTACGGTGTAGTGCAAGCCAACAGAATTGACAAAGACTCCTGGATAGAAGTCAAAATGTGTTCAGAAAAACTGATTGAAAGCCTCCTTTTCGAAACTGTTTTGTGGTTCTATCCAAAAGTTTTGCAGAATCTCTGTATCAGAGTGATACAGTATTTATGGGCTAAATCATAAGATGTCTCCGGATGTTTGTATTTATATATAGTAGGAGCTGTCATTTGTCCACCATGATTTTCCACGTTTAGCTGTACATGTAGTTAAACATTTTTCTGTGTGTGTGATGCAAAAATTCAGACTTTTCTGACACTCTGTAGAGGGCTAGTGCTAAAATTAGGTAATTTTGCCACGTGGGCAAGCATAAACCTGGCTCAAGTTAGCATGATGTGCATCATTAGCTTCAAGCTGACCTCGTCTGACCAACTTGCCAACACCTAAAACATGATGAAACATGAGAAAGAAAGTGCTGCTAAAAAGACAATGTTTTTTAGGTTGACATAAGATCTTATTCTCCTTCATGGTAATTTGAATGTATGCCAAATTGGTTAGTTTTTGCCTTATCTTACCAGTGTCTTCTTCCATGTGCTTGCTGTGTCTCCTGAATGGCTTATGGCACACTCCAAAACGCACTACTTATGATTACTCAATTGTAGTTAAAAAAAAAAAAAACAATCAATCTATCCTGTGGTTATTGTAGGTATACTCTTCCAATGTTTGGATTATACCATTGGCGAAATAAGACAATTGAAATATGTCAACCAATCCTATCCTGATTGTGGAAGTTGAGTCACAAATAACCAGAGCAAACACAGCACTCCTCTGGCAATGTGATAAAAAAAGCTCTCCCTATAAAAAGAACAGAGCAGGGATTATGAACGATAATAGGAGCAATCCAAAATTGTATAGCTGGGGTTTCTGCTTGGGGAATACCACAGAATACCCCGTGGAGGCAACCTAAACAAACACAAGAAGGTACACTTTAAGAAATGTGGCTAAATGCAAGTATTCCATTCCTTACTGGGGGGAGAAAACATTTTTATGATGGGGAGGAAATAATAAAGAACCAAAATAGTCACTTTTTTCTCAAAGCACCTTAAACACACTGATTCCTCAACCCATCAAAGCAATGGGGAAAGGAGAGAAAACCCTGCCTTCTCTGTTTCCTTACCTTGGATACTTCGCAGCCAAGCTGACGTTTGCTTTGAATTCCTACGTCCGGGCCATGACAGAACAAATGATACTAAAGTGGTGTAAAATTGTCCATCCAGTAGTCGGTACCTCGTTACTTCCTTCTCTTCTTCTTTCAAGCCTCCCACCACCCTGTAACCCTCTTCTCTTGGATCTGCCTCCTGATCCACAGTAAAGCGTGAGGGAGCAGCCAGAGACAGCAGCATCAGCAGGATTGTCGTTTCTGTCTTAGGATCGTCCACACACACGTGCACACACTCAGAGCCCTCCTAATTGGCTTGTTCCAACAACTAGGAATGACTAATAAATCAAGGGACTGGAATCACCTCCTGTGCTCCATTGATCCAGTAAGAGGACAGCAAGCAGAGGCAGAGAGTGCAAGAACGTGTGCGAGAGGGAAGAAATAGTGTGTGAGGGAGACAGTGATCGAGAGCAGAAAGAGAGAGAGAGAAACGGAGGGAGGGAAGGAGAGCACTATGTGTGTCAGCTCATTTGTATTCAATGCTTGTTTTGCCTCTTCATCCCTGCTTTTCTCCATCCTTCTATCCATCTTCTCCCTTTATCTACAGTTCATCTCTCCATCCATTTCCATTTCTCAGCTTTTCTTGGCTGTGAATCTGACCCAGACAGGAGAGAAAAGAGTGATGAAAGACTTCTGCAGAAGTAGTAAGAGAAAAGGAAGAGAGTTAATGACACATGGCTACTGCTACAGCAATGCAGGAGCAGATGCTGCACCCCAGAACACACAAAGACAAAGGTTGGCAACTGCAGATAGGACATACACCTCTGTGTAACCACCAAAAATATATTATCTTGCTGCAGTTTTCGCAGTCCTTGAATGTTTTGGTGTTTTTTTCTGCTTAATATATTGTGAATAAAAATCATAATTGCATTATCTGTGCTTTGGGCATAAGTAACACAAACAGACTATTTGAAGTAAAATATTTGTTTGCAAATACATTCTGAGCACTGCATGAAAGTTCACTCCTTGCATGTCAGTAACAAACACAGAGAGTTGGAAAATCTCACCTCATTAGAATCCAATATACGTATCCCAAACATTATAGCAACATACAGTGCTGGTGGAACAGTTGAAAAACAAGGAGGAAAGAGAGAAATGTGGATTTATTAGAAATTATATAATCACTTCCCACAAATTATCACAAGTTTGTTCAGTTTAGGCAACTGGATGGGAAGTTTTCTATTCATGTCCAGTTTGTCTAAACTGAACTTAACCATATGTTCTTGACCATAACCTGGATGACCGAGAACCTTGCCATACTGGATATTATCACCACACTTTATTTGATATTAAACAGCCCTTTTTTATCTGGCAAAAAACAGAACTTTATAAAATGATAGCTAAACCTTGTCTGCAGACCATTTTCCCAAAGGAGACCAAAATTAACCCTTCTGGCATGCATTAAAAATGCTATGTGTCAAACATCACTCTAAATAGCCTTCTACATTGTGGTAGCAATATCATGTAAACACAGTTGAGTTGATTGAAGGATGTGAAAAAAACTGATAGAAGAAACGATTTTTTGAGAGGCTGCAAAAAAGCTGAGGAATGGATGGAAGATTGCCTACTTCCAGAGCTATATTGGAGTTGTTTAGAACACAGTTTTGGGCCTCAAGTATCTGGAGATACATCTAAACAGTAAGCTGGACACACTGCTCACAAAGAGGGGCTGTGGAAGAGGGGTCAAAGATATCAACTCCCTAACACAATGAGATCCTTCAACATCTGTGGACAACAGCTGTGCTCTTACTATCCCTTATTCAGTAGTTTATTAGGTACTGGTATTCTCCATATATTCACTGATTCAGTCCAATTCTATTCTGTTTATTTATATAGTGCCAATTTACAACACGTCATTTCAAGGCACTTTTCAAAGACAGTTCCATCAATTCACGCAGTCAGAATAGTTAAAGGTTTTCTAGCTAAGGAAAACCAGCTGATTGTATTGACTCATTGATCCAACAGAAATCCCTCTGATTTTTTCTGTATTCAGTCAGGTACTCACAGATGACATTCCTTTGCACCAAGTTTTCATCTTGTGATCCATTGATGGAGACCCTCTAGCTGGAGCCTTGTTCTTAAAGAAATCGGGTCTGAGCATGTAGTGCTGGAAGCAAGGTGTCTGTCTGTCTGTCTGTCTGTCTGTCTGTCTGTCTGTCTGTCTGTCTGTCTGTCTGTCTGTCTGTCTGTCTG
>JAUZNJ010030523.1:0-14367 GCA_034780135.1 Jordanella pulchra
TATATTAAAAAAAAAAAGCAAGGACACTATCAGCTGTGAATTCTACAGCTGATAGGACTTCTATAATTTTAAGCAAGATATCGGTGCCATGACATCTTTCTTTCTAGAGGAAAGGGAAAAGGAAAATAATCAAAATAAATACCACTGATGACAACTTAACCTTATTAAAAAAAAACAAAAAACCAAATTAACCCTTTAAAGCCGACCACTATTAGGGCCTGGTCTAAATGCTGGCCAAGGGCAATATTCGCACGCTGTGTTGGAATAAATGGGATCCATTAGTGGGAACAGCATCTGAATTCTTTTTCAGAAAAATAAAATAGTTTGAAACCTAATGTCCTCACCAGGAAACCACTTTTAGTTCCAAAAATCCTACTTTTGAAATATTTTTAATGCTAAATCATCATGCTTCAAGTGCTTTTAAGAATCACATAATGCAGGGAAAATGGACAAAACCTTTAGGTCCTTACTGTATGCCCTTGAGTGCTGCTTTTACAATACTGGCAAGTGGAGTAGCGAATTTGGCTTGCCGTTTGTGCCTCTGCATGATGTGGAAAGTAAAAAGACTGTCGTCTGGCCTTAAGAACACTTCAAAAGGCCCAAAGCAGTGTGAGCTGCAGCACAAGTGACAGACACTCGCAGGGGGTCACGAGGCTTGTGTGCATGCGTGCCGTGCACTGTACTCATGTGCTGCTGCACAGGTGCTTGCGTGAAGGCTGTGAATGTGTGTTTATGAGTGAGTGCAAAGGAAGGAGAGGCCTATTAAAAAGCTGCCCGAGGAGAGGACTTTCAGTTGGGAATCTATGGGAGGGCAGAGAGGATGGCAGGGCCATTGTGTGTCACAGTTTCATCCTGAGAGCTGGAATTAGAGTCTTTCTACTCTGCTCGGCTGGAAGACCCCTTACCAACACCGACCTCGTATTTAATTAGAGCAGCATTTGAGAGACAACCAAAGAGGAAGGAGAAGATGAAGATGTAGGATAGTGGATAGGACAATCATTAAAATAAAAAGAAATATAATCACTGGTGAAAACAAAAGAGGAAATCATTTCACACTTTTTAGAAACCCTGAGCAATTCTGGAGCTATGACAAGATGAATAAAAGAAATTATGTGATATTTGATTAAGGTTAACAAAAATGGTTGTATCCTACTGACTGAAAAATGAAGCGACGATGATCGAATATATTCAACTTCCTCTTCAATTAGCTACCACTCCATCAGCATTACTCACATCCAGGCAGTGTAGAAGTGCATTATACGCATGTGTGAAGGTTATAGTCCAATCAAATTAGGTAAACAAACATTAATGGATGGTAATGAATGTGAGCATTATCTCAAAAAGAAGGTGGTCATTAATATTGATGTTTTTAATCCAGTGCATTAAAAAAAAACAACAAAGAAGCATCAATACATGCACGGGCAAACAAGTAGGAAGGTGTACATTCATCAGCAATAGGATGACTAAATGGACGGGTGAGGGAGATAAACACAGGCTGTTATCTCACCCCTCCTCATCATCCATCCTTTTAAGCTAGCAAAGTTCATTTATGTTAAATAGCTTGACTGTAATGGTAAACAACATGTAAGGCTTTAATGCAGTAAAACTCATTCTGCTCCACAGTTAATGCTATTAAGACCAGCTGGCACAATGTTTTGTCTTTGAATCTGACCTTATTGCACTCCGCTGAGTTTCTATATTCCTGCAAACGGGAAATTAATGGAATTTCTAATTCCATGTTCACATAGCAGAGAAGAATAGAAAACGGTAAAAGAAAAAGTAATTATATTTGGCAACATCTGCCAGTTACGCTGTGGTGATCAGTATTAGTGTTTAGAATCCATCAGGCATCAATTATTGTGAGGATTGAGAGGAAATATCCTCATGGGCCACAAATGACTAATTAACCAATCACAGTGGGCCACTCCTCAAAGGCATTTAGACATGGTTAAGACAACCTCCTCCACATCTAAATGACATGTGAGACTTTCGCCGATTATATTTCTTGGCTATGTAAAAAAACAACCAGTAAGGTTTTGATGCGGAGGATTTTATTTACTTTAGAGATTCATGTCATGCTTCTTGCTCTTAATACAGTTGTAGATCCAAATTGGACATCAGATACTCGTTCAGGATGGGCACTGAATACAATTCTATAATCTGACCTGCCAACACATCGGCAATACTAATTCGATCTAACATGTTTTTCTGAATATGTATTAAGTATGTCTTCTTCGTTAGTTTTCATTCTTGTTGTATTGCTCTTGTATTGTGGAAAAAGTAAACTAAGAAAGACACATTTAATACATGAATACTGGCGACATTGGTTGTAACAAACCCATTTTTTCCATCTTTCCTCTGTTTATTATTGCAAATTTATCAAATGCATATACATCAATGGGGAAAAAAGCGCCCATCCAACAGACTGGATATGTAACTGATACACAATTATGATCTTATTATGCCATCTCTCACAAATGATCTGTGCTTTCCTTTGTTCGGAAGCCTAAAACAACCTACTTAGAGCTGTTGTGTTTTGAAATGTCAACGCAAGATGGCAGAAATAGGAGAGGTGAGAAACAACAGTGACACACTGGCAATTTTGAACTGCTGCTTGATGGTGAGAAACATTACAAAGTAAACAAAAAGATATTTTCATTACTGCAACAAGTTGGGCATGAAATGGCCAAAACTGAAAGGGTTCAAAACAACAGATTGATCAGCAGACATGCAGCAATGTGTATAATATTGTTTATAATAGCCCACATTGACAGAATAATATTTCAGTAATTTGGAAGATACAATCAGAATGGATCAAAAAAATGTTATGTTTTTTTCAATCATTGATGAACCTTAGAGTGAAAACAATGATATTGTTACAACTGTTAGTCATTAGAAAGTGCAGCTCTGGTTCTTAAGTCTCAGATAAACTGGATTTGCCACTTACATGGCAAAAGTCAGTAGACCCTTTGTTTGTCTTTCCCCTGATAAAACTGCAAATGTGAGACCGCTTTGGTGAAATGGATAAATCTGTAGTTTTTAGTCAAGCTTTAGCTTTTTACTCTTTGTAGCTAATCTGAATCAAACCATAGATCCTTTTTTCCATAGAGGACTCTCTCTGTGGTTAAATATTACCTTAGAATCAGATAAAAAGCTAAATAGTGTTTGGAAACCTCAAACACTTTCAATTAAATTGTACAAATATTTACATCAAGGTATATGACAGACATCTGGTACAAACAAGTAATACAGCCCTGTTTCTTTTTGTAAAACAGGATGACATGGGTTACCTCATTTGAAAGGAAGATGGTTTTTTGGATGCTTCACTGAAAAACCTGGTTGCTGATTCTTAAGCATTTTCTCAAGCCATAAACATACATAAATACTTGAGACAATAAAAACTGGATTTTGCCATAAACACAAAGATTCTGAAGAAATGCATTACTGCGCATACAGCTAGAAGCTCTACTGTTCTGCCTCTCTTTAAAATGCACTAACACAGGTGAATGTGTCTTTCCTGCTTGTGTTTGGGTTTTCCCTCTCCACCATATCTTAATCCTGCTGCCTGCCTCGTTCCACCTGATTAATCTAATCATTCACTTCTGACAGGCCCATTTCTTACCCTTCCACGGACACACAATCTTAAAGTAAGTCATGATAGCCCACACGCACACATCCAATCTTAGTTGAAGGGCAAGAAAGCCGAAGGGAATGATGAGTTGGCCAAGTCACTCACAAGGAAAATGTGCCATCATAACCTGCAGTTACCACAGTTACAGATCACTTCACATGGATGCCCAGAAAGGCTGGCTTGTTTAATGTAAAAGACACACACACACACAGCATCATAACCAGAGATGATCAGTGTGTAAATGTCCCTCAGGAAAAGTTTTAGAAATATGAATAATGAAACCACATTTATTCTCCCAGGGGGATTTCAACACAAATGCCTGGAGAGCCCCGAGCTCACAAGCAAAGAAACAAATGCAAATGCAGGTACAGCTGGGGGTTTGTAGCTAGAGCTCTCATCTAGGGCCTGAACAATATTGCCCTTCACCTGCTGAGATCTGAAGCAGTAATCAAGAGGCGCAGGGAGCCATAGTGACTATTTCTGTGCAGGAGACCTTGCCGACTCTTGCTGACACCCTCAGGCTGTAGATAAGAGTGAGATTGTGTGTGTGAACCTCGGTACATATAAGTGAAGGATATCTATCCCTCCCGACTCCTGGTGCCAAGCCGTTTCTCTCTCTTCTTTTTCTCTGTTGCTTCTCTTCCATTAATCTGGAATTCCAAGCGGTTCCTCGATGACCAGCCTGCTGTTCAGGTTGTTGCCGTTAAAGTTGATTTAGTTGAGCTGGCTGTGCCCGAACTCAGAACAACTCTTGTTCTCAGCTGCTGTAAATTATGTTTGTTTACGAAGAGGATCAGGGGGAAGAGAGAAATGTGTGGGTGCTATATCTTTGTCCCCATTGTGCGTGTGTGAGCATTGCAAGAACCTCTTCTAATAAGTTAACATTTTTGAAAGTTAAACTTCCAATTTAACATTCTTGGTTCCCAGCTTGTGTTTATCTTTCTCTAGCTTAAAACTCCCTTTGTTTTTGTACTCTGTAAGTTAAAGAAACAGTTCAAGTTTTTAAGGGATTGTTATGCTGTATCTACAGTACATTATAAAAATAAAGGAAATGGGAGGATCAGGGTTTGATTGTCAAGATCATTTTAAGGTACGTATAGTGCGGCATTTCCAAATAGGTTATTCTCATTATTATTACTATATATATTTTTAGATGTGTAATTCTTTTAAATATTTTGTCCATTGAACAATATTAAAGTTCTTATATGTAAAAACTGAATATCCAGTTGTATCTAAAGTTCTGATGAAATTTATCCTAATTACTACACATTTCAGTTTATTAAATTAACTTTATAGTTACTTTGACTAGTACCTTGGTTGACTGAGCAGTAACTGAGTTACTAACTCATTTACTTTTCCTGGAAAAATAACTAGAACCTATAATTACTTACCTTTAATTAAAGTTCTCAACACTTCTATGATCAAGAAAGAATTAATTAGGTAATGATGCTACTTAAGTACTGACTAAAGGATCATATCTGTTTTACTATATAATACAATTGGACAGACCAAACTGACGTCAACGTCCAAATGTTGTTTTAAAAACTAAAATAAAAGGATTAATGAGAACTTTGTTGAAAACAAAGTCAAAGAAGCACTGAAAATTTTCCATTTCCAATGAGAAACTTGTAACAATATATGTGTGTGTATTACATTGACCTTAATCTCATGGAAGGCTCAGCAGATAAAAGTAATGTTAAAACAAGGATTATGAACAAAATAGTGTTAATGCAAGTAAACTTTAAAAGGAAAGCTCAACCCTTTACTCTAGCTACTGTACATCTAATATTTAAAAAATGCTCCTTATGGAGGTGGTGCTTGGTGGACCAGGAAACATGGGGGGTGGGCTGGGGGTGTTTCAGCTGGCTGATGGTAGTTTAGAGAGGGGTTTATTGTAGGAGGTGAATGATTTCTCTCTTTTAAGCACAGAAAAAAGGAAATGAGCTGAAAAAGAGAAATGTTCTGTGAAGGAAGTCAGTGGATTTGAGTCATTCCCAGTTTGAGCCGTTGGGTTTAGAGATGTCTGAGGCGACCATAGAATAGCAAACAATTTTGGCAAAAAAAGTTGGTTTTAGCCTTTTAGGGGACAGGTTATATGTTAATTAGAAAACTGTTAAACTATGGTCTGTATCTAAACTCACTCAACCTCGCTCGGACGCGCATTAGATAAAGGTAGAGTCAACACACATACTGATGTAAATCCGATGCTCTGCACTTGTTAAATATGAGGGGGTACCATACAGATGGTTTTCATACACAAAAGCAGGATTGAAGCAAATTATCATTTTTTTCTAGACATATAGAAAGGATCATAGGACATCCATGTGTACAGAGACTAGCAAATGAGGGGGGCGGGGTATTTTGAGATGAAATGGCTTTTAACTGTGTTTGTGTAACTGTGTCTGGAGCAGCAAAAAGATCTACATAAGAATGCTATAATAATCATCAAAATTTTCTATAAATAAAAGTGAGAAGCATACAGCACTATAAATCATCCTAAAGGCGCACATTTGTCAAAAAGTTACTCAACTATATGCTGCTAAGTAAACATGCAATTAGTTAATGGTGTGGTGACACATCATACATAGACACCGTGTGTTTTGGTCCCTATGTGGTCACCCTTCTAACATTTGACTCTGTTTGGAATTGTTTGACCAATTGCTTGCACATTAATGCACTATGCAGGAAATGGTTATGAGCCTTAAAACCTAGTTTGAAAAAATAAGTTTGTTAAAACAAAACATTTTTTGGACAAATTTTCCCAATAAGCTTCCAAAGAAAGCTCCACTGGGAGCAGTTTCCTTTGACAGTGTGCAATAGTCCCTGTTCTGGTGTACTCTCATGAGTACAAGGAAAAAGGTTGGAAAAACATGGCGTCAAAACCAAAGGATTGTCACTCATTGCTTTTATATGGGTTATCTTTTTTTCAAACTTTTGCAACGTGTGGTAAACCGCAGAGTTCAGGAGAGCTAACCTACATTTTAATTCATTTATTTACCAAGTAATGTCAGGTTGTATTGCTATATAACCAGAAGAAATAATATTTAGAGCAATAAATTGAATTTAAAAAAATCAACAAAAAAGATCTAAATCCAGTATTCAGTAATGTAAATTTTTATTGGTACAATGGCAAGCAATGATTGAAGACATTTATACAAAAGAAAACAGGCAAGTGTAGAAAGTCCTGTTTAAAATGAGAGCAGGCTGGTGGAAAAGTGTTCCAAATACATACATGTACAACGACACAGATAAGAAAATACAAAAGTTAGGTTGGGAAACTCAAAAATAAAGCGTGGTTTATGCTTGACATGAGGTCCGCGTGGCCAAATTACGTCATTTTTAGTTTCCACGCCTCTCTGTGCGGCATCCCCACCGACAGAATTTCCACACCACATACTCAAGAAAACTTGCAAATACATGGACAAATCAGAGCGGAAAAACATGACAAGTGAGCAACAGCCTCTACTGGTGAGCTTTGACAAAGAGATATTCTGTGATTTACCAAATACCCCCATTATTAACAGATTGTGGAAAAACACCTGGAAAGAGATGACTGTCGCTCTTGGACGGCAGAAAGAGACTTTGAAAGTCTTGTAAACTGCTGTGTTTTCTCCTTCCTTGTCTAGTGTGGTGTTGTCAGCTTGCAGTTAATGCTGTACATGCCTTCTGTGGGGACGGCCAAAATGGGGGAACAGATGCACAGAATATAGACAGACATATACAGACATTCTCACATCAAGCATAACCCAACTTTTACACAAATTGAATGCTTATTAAAACTGCTTCAAGAGGCAAATAGAACTGTGAGTCAAGAAAAGCTGTTAACTAGCACTGAATTCAATTATGAGTTAATGATATAAATCTGACATATTGTTAAATTTGCTGATGACTGTCTTTGTTTCCCTGCTGAGCAGTGTTGGTCTGGAAAGTGGTCCTACAGTGAATGAATTTATAGACTGGTGTTGCTCTTCTTTTTTGCAAATTAATGTGGCAAAAACTGAAGGGATGCTGTTCGATTTGCACAAAAATCCCACTGTGATCTCTCCTATTAGGGTTGAGAGCTAAGTAGTGGAGCTACAGGTAGATACAAGTGGGACTTACTGTACATTGAGGATAAGCCAACTTTTAAGTCTAAAGTTGATGCTGTATGTAAAAAAAGGCCCACCAGAACATGTATTTTTACAGGAAGTGATGCTGGGTGACTTTGAATCTTTTGAATATCTGGCTGTTGAAGTACAGTCTCCTCTTTAAGTCACGTTTCTGAACATTTACAGGCCTCCAAAGTCAAAAACAAACTTTTTTAATGATTTAAATGAACTTTTATCTATGATATGTATTAAACAGCACTACTAAATTATTGTGGGAGACTTTAATGTACATGTTGACAACCCTGAAGGGAGAGGTACAAAAGAACTGTGGCACATACTTAAAAGTTTTGGTTTCCCCATGTTAATTGGTCTAAATATTTCTTTTTCTTTTTTTTCTGGTCTAAATATTTCTAATGTTTCTGTAACTGATGTTGCCCTGTCAGACCATTTTTCTGTTTACTTTGCAACCATCTTTCCTACTGATCTAATTACCAAAAGAGATGTTATTAAAAAGTGTGTTATCATGTACAATACAACCGGTTTAACTTTCTGCTTCCATCTTAGCGTGTAACTCAGTAGATAAGCTGGTTGATCATTTCCATTCTATAGTTCAGATATCACTGATTCCATTGCTCCAGTTAAAATGAAATTTGTCTGTGGGAAGATGAAATCTCTATAGAGAAATGAAGCAATCTTTTAAATAGATATTTCCAAAGTGGGTGGTTATCTTCAGTTATGAAGTCATTTCCAAAGACCTTAATTCATAATTACAGCTTTTAGGTACAATATTGTGCACTTAAAGGACCAAAGATCAGGGGAATGTATAATCAATTGAGCGAACAATTACTGAAAACCTGAAAACTACTGGTGATTAGAAAAAGGTTAATCCTGAGCTATCTTCATCATCTCCAGTTTGAACCCTAACCACAAATCCCTGTTCAGTCTAGACCACACTCATGACTCCAACACAAAGCTGCGGTTGTGGTGTAGAAAAAGTGAAAACAAACTTTTCCAGGTGACTCTCTCTTTTTGTGTTGCTGAGGTAATAATGCTCACTCCGCCTGAGGCTGTGATCCTCGTCATTTGTGCAGCATAACAGGGTGTTCCTATGATCCTACCTGAAGCTATCCATTTCCCAGATTTATCTCCACATCTCTCCCCCTGTGTTTGGGCTTTAGCTCATCCACAGACTAAGTATCCCGTTGCTTGGACAAAGACTTGACTGGGGGGTATCATGCCTGCACATTTGAAAAGTCACAACAAAGCTTTTGAGTCTCAGAATATGTTACATTTTCAGAGACATGAGCTACTTTCTCATATTAACAGAATAACTTAAAAATAAAATACTGTTCAGTTTCTGATTTAATCTTTGACTTTGTTTTCACACCTGCCATTTATCTGACTGCCACATGAGCAAAATCAAATCTTATGAGCTTTATATATTTTGAGGTAATAAGGAAGCAATAAAATTCTAATGTTGTTTCCATAAACATGATAAGAACTTTTAACTCTGCCTTGTGAAATGTTTCTCAGAAGTTGATCTCTATGAGCTGCTTCCTGAAAATGAACCAGTCTGTTCTAGATAATAAAACCATGAGTCATAGTTAAGCCTCAGTCCCACCAACTAGTTGTCCATTTAACGTACGATCCAGAAAAAAAATTTAATATTTTCCCATTTTTTTAAACATTAGAAATGAATATAAAAAAAACAACAAACTGAGGTAATGAAATCAATGACTGTTGTCTCGTTCCAGAAGCAACACAGCAGCCCCAGACTATTATATTACCACCACCTTATTTCAGTCTAATATGTTTTTTTTTTATTAGTTTTGCACCAGGTGTGATGTGAATTACAACTTTATGTAAAATCTTTTTCCTTCCAGTCCACTGATTTTCTCCCTAAAGTCTAGTGGATTTTTTTCTTTTTTGTCAGCAATGGTTTTGGCCACTAACCTTCAATGCTTCAGATATTAATCTGAATTCTTGTCACCCCCTGGATAAACAGCTAATGCGCTCTTTAAGTAATTCTGGTAGGTCAGCCCCTCAATTTGAAGTTCCCTGTTTTTCTATGTTTTTTTCCATGTGTGGATAACGACTCCTACTTTTGTTCTCTAGAGGTACCAAACCTTAGGAATGGGTTCATAAACCTTTCAGGATGATAGATGGTGATTCCTTTGTTTCTTGTCTGTTATTGAATTAGTTTGGATGAAACCATGATGTGTTGATTTTTTAGAGTCTTTTTAGCACTGCAGATCCAACAAGAATCCTTTTAATGTTTCTAAAGGCAAATGTAAATGAAAAATGTAAAAATTACTATTTGACATGAATCCAAGTGTTATTTTCCCTTGATAAATTAAATCATTTAAATGCTGGGTTACCTTTAGCTGCTATTTAAAATGTGCTATCTGTTAGGAGCAAACAAAATTGTTTTCGCCGCTGTGTATTTTAAACCTTTCTCACATTGTGGAACCATCTGCTGAATATGCAAACCTTACCCCCACCTTGGCACGGCATGGATATCAGCACAGAGGAACCTGATATTGCTAAAAGAAACACATGGCAGATGCATAAGGGAGGGATAGAAATATAACAATAGACCACAAGAAAGTGATATTTTGCACTTGTTTCAACCTTATAATAGGAAATGACTATTTAATAGAGCAGACATTTTTAGGAGATCATACTGCCCCATGTGGTATGCTAAAATTGAATCAGCTACAACCTAAATTTAAAGTTTTACTTTCAACAGACAGATTACACAAAATATTATGGCAATATTATAACTGGTTTATTTTCTCAATTAAAATAAATTAAGCTGAAGGTAAATAGAACAACAATATCAAACAACATCAAATCTGAGTGCAGTTTACTCTGTTCATCCTACCTTTACCCATGATAAGCTTCTTTGTCTCCATTGAAGAAAAGCATGATGCTAAAGGAAGCCGTTTTGCTCCATGAACATGTTTATAGTAAGGAGACTGTGTTCAGATAAAGTGTTAGTTTCCACAGCAGACCCTGCTTTGCATGTGTGCTGAAAAGTTCAGTTTTCATCTCATCTCAGCAGGTCATCCCCTCTTACCAGTTGTCCTTTTGGCAAATTGGCAAAGTCTTCTTCTGGTTTTCTCAGAGCAATTACTTCAATTATGCCAATTTTGCACAAAGGATTTTTGGATCGCATAACTAAAGTGATAGATTATCCCACCTGAGCTGTGGATCTCTGTAGCTTCTTGCCATTTAGCATAAGCCGTCCTGCTTCTGTAACAAAGGCTATCTTTGTCTGTCAGTTTAGGCCACGGTTTAGCTGATTTATTGAGCCATACCTTTTCCATTTACAGAATTGAGCAGTGATCTGTGAGATGTTTCAAGCTTGGGACACTGTTTTTAGACATAACCCTCCCTAAAAGTTGTCCTCAACTTTCAACCTTAACCAGGCTCGTACCTATATCCAGCAGTTAATGGATAATAGGTGGGGTAAAACTAGGTCAGAGGAATTACACCACACAGTTAAACCCTATTAATAAGATGACATCGCATCCTCTTTTGGTTTTACTATATTGCAGACCTGTAGCCTATTAAAAAAGTGTGAAGCTTTTGCCAAGTTGGAATGTTGTGTTAAAATGTTTTTCTATAGGAACAGATGGACAAGCTCAGGGCTAAATAGAGGGCATCACTGAGAGTCAGGCCTTAGAAAGATGGATGACGGACAGTATATAAGTCACTGGCATTAAAGATGTGCCACGTGGACCATATTTAAAGATGAAGATGGACAGGGAATCCCCAACTCCCCGACCTGCTGCCAGTCTCTAAAAAGAAACATGTCCTTTTCCTGCAATGGAACAGGACAAAAAAAGTATGGTTTATTTTCTGGCCTGTTATTGTTGTATAACTCTTGGCAAGTAAGATAAAATGTTCTCTCTGTTTCAGTAGAATTAATCATAATAAAACAGCACTGTACAACATTGGCTTCAGAAAAGTGGAAGTTGTAGCTAAAGAAAGTGTTGTTTAATGGTGTGAGATGAATTATCAAAAATTTACATTGTTTTTGTGGGATTTTGGTTATGATTTTAAATAAATTGGAGAGAAAGTGCAACCTTATTTTCAGTCTTTTCTTGGCATCTTCTTATCACCTCAATTAAAGTCCCACAAAGAAATACTCCTCTCAATTAACATATTGATCTAAAAAGGACATTACATTACAAAAGTGGCACTTTTATCAATAAACTGCACACAGTAAGTGTATTTAATAATGCATTGGCATTTACTTGTATTTAATAATGCTTTCATTGAACCAACAATGGAGAAAATAATAAAAATACCAATTTAGACAATACAACCATTTCCGGGGGATTTCAAACATAAATAACTGTAATCTATTGTTTCTAAACTAATGAATTATCATAATCACAGGGAATTTTTTATGATAATGATAAACAATATGATAAATGATCTTCCCAAGTGTGGTTAGAATTGAATTATACATTCTAAAAGAATTTTTAAAATAAAAAATAGCATTAAGTCATTTAAATGTGTGGCATATTATTTGGATAAGTTAAATAATCAATAATGTTTGTTAGTTTCAGCTGCAGTGCTTTAAGAAATCTCCTCCAGGTCCACTAGTGGGAGAGCAATTGAGAGACAGCACCTGAAATCGGAAGGGTTTAATAGATGGAGGCACCTATTCTTACAGCTTTGTTCAGTAGTTTATAATTGGCAAGGTCTGTTTCACTACTGGGGGCACCTTGACTCCAGCCCTTCTAGGATTGAACATCAATAATTGCATTTATTTTGTAGAAATTGCTGAGAAATTGAGTCAACAGGTGCCAGGTTTCCTTACACGCAGATTCTGCTGACAGATGAACATCTACTTCTTTAAATCAAATACCAAAGCTATTTCTAGACAGCTTTTTTTTTTTTATTTCGGATTAAGCAATAACCATCCAATCTACCAACATTCCAATAAACAAAGGGCAATTCAACTTCTAAGAGATCCCAATCTATACTTTAACCTAAAACTAAAGTTCAACCATTTCATAGCACTGACCCTTGCTGAGCAAAAATTAGGACAAACTTTAAACAGACTTTTTTTAACTGATGAACCAAATGGCATTCACAGCTTGTGGACAAACTGTGTCGGGAAGCCCAAGCAGGCCTGCGACAGATGGTCGGAGTGAACGGGTGACATTTGACAATGTGTGCAGCTTTTGGAAAAGCACAATCAGCACAAAGACACACAGAGAGACGGAGAAAAACCTGAGGCTTTTAGCAGTTTCACAACAGACAATAAAAATTTAACACCGACAGCAAAACGAGGAAGGCTCGCCGGCACGCAAGCTGCGACAGAAAAGTACTCTATAGTGTAATCAGGAAATATTTTTTGGGACTTGTAAACACCATTTAACTTTTTTGGCAGCTAATCTTAACTTTCATGCATATCAGCATCATCTCCACTTTCCCTTACAGCCAAACCCAAAGATAAACATTACCCTGCTAATCCCCACGCAGTCACTCTTTTGCCTTTCTCTTTGTCCTACCGGCTCTTTTGCAATTAGGCAAATGGGTCATTAATTAATCGCTGCAGGCAACAGGACACACAAGCAGTTAATCAGCCTGGATGGATGGATGGATGGATGGATGGACTACTGGGAAGGATGACAATACACAAACACACTCACACTATTGACATTTAGGAGAAGAGAGCCTCCAGTATGATATAGATGAGTAAAATTTCCGTAAATGGCAGGAGCCGATAAAAAGCAGCTTGATCATTGATTCCTGTTGTCACCGTGATGAGTGGCAGTTTTTACCATGTGGATATTTAGCTGCAATCCTTGCCTCAGGTCAGTATTCAGACTAAGAAGTAGATATTTTCTCGTTGATGGTACCCAGCTCAGCTGTTGAGTGCTACAGCTGAACCATGCTTACAAAATTACTTTCGTGAAGCGTATAGAAATAAGTCTATTTATGGGAAACTCCAAACAGGATTTCTATAGGCTGGACATGTGCTGCTTAATGAACAACACTTCTAAGGACAGGTCCAGATCCAGGTGGGCTCAGTGCTGAGGCTTCAGTTTGGGAAAGAAGGAGGCTGATTGTGAAGCCAGACAAAGATCTTAAACGGTTTCTGACTTAAAGGCAGGTTTCTCTAGAGACAGACAGAGTTTTTGTTTTGCCGGTTTGGGACCTTTTTCTCTCCCCTTCCATCTCTATGCGTTGCTTTTGTGCAACAATTGTGCTTGATGGAGACATATTTGGACAAGAAGACAACCACTGAGGGAACTAATGCCACACAAGAAGACAGAGTTGGGATTATTTTGATGAGGTAGAACTTTGACTCAAATAAATACCCTTTAAATCACTTTTATCTCAAAAATAGTGATGACTGCTGACGTAAAGTCTTGTGTCTATATAGTAAACTTAAAATCACCACACTTTATAAAAGCTTAAGTCCCCTGAAGTTTTCTTTTTTCAATTAGATTAATAGGGAAATACTGATATAAACGGAAAGCAGAAGTTTATTTATTTCTATTCTATTCTCCACATCCTTATATTTGCATACCCTTTATATGCACTTAAACTGGGGACTTACTGGCAAGCCTGGAAAAAATGTCTTAAAGTACTTGGGGGGGGGGGGGGGGGGGGTCCAGTCGT
>JAUZNJ010030524.1:0-12280 GCA_034780135.1 Jordanella pulchra
CCGCTAGTAACTGGAGGAGCTGCTTAGACCCACAGCTCGGATTGAAGAATCCATCTCAATGTCCATTGTGAAACATAATGTTGGCAGTATCATGCTGTGAAGATAACTAGAGGCTTTAAAAAAGCTTTAGATCAGGTGGAACAATCAGCTTAAACATATGGCCACAGGTGAAGCGGATAGTTTAGATCAGGATTTCCTACCCTTTTCAGCCTTTTCAGAGGAAGTAACAATCCATTACATTTTGGTGATCATAATCTGGATAGAGCATTTTTTTAAAAGGATTCTCTAAGGTTGTGAGGTAGGGATATTTGGCAGAACAAGCAGTTCCCCACTAAACCAGAGGGTGGCAGCAGTGACCATTGACAGCCTTAGCATCAGACTGAAGGAGTCCTGAGGTTTTGTTTTACTGAAGATGAAAAAGGGAACGTTGTTGATCTGTTAGCAGAATCAATTGAAAACTTATGAATAAATTTTATGGATTTTTTTTACCAGATGTGTGCGTGATGCCAAGGAACAATTCTTTTAAATTTGCTAATGATCCAGATCACATGGGAGTTTCAGCTATAGGCGTATTTGCTGCTTGGCAGAGGTCTGTGCTCTCCGAGTGCCTTTCTAGTTGTAAATGTATTTTTCATTTTAATGTTACATAGAATTATTTATTGTGTGTTTTATAATTTGATTATACATTTACTATAATATTTAAAAACCCTCCGTTTGGTGTCTCGCGACCCTCCCAAGGGGTCTCAGGTGTCCCTCCCAACGTGACCCAGTCAACACCTAAATTCAAATGAGAATCTGAAAACTTGATTTCCTGAAAACAATTCAAAAGGTGTGAATACTTTTGCAAGGTTCTGTACATTTAAAAGAAGTGGATGGAATTTTCAGCTTTGATGCATTTAAATCATCGGAGGGAAAAACGTTTTTTGTTGCTGTAATTAAAAAGGTTATGAATCTAAAAACTGATCTATTAGCTTGAGGTTTATTTTATATTAAACCAAAAACACAAGATTTGCTTGGATGATGAGACTCAAGGGAAGAGAGGTTCAGTAATTGACAACATTACACAGAGAATGTAGCCACATCTTGCATAACTTTTGCGGTTATCATGTTTTGATTTTATCTCATAAGATTCCTGCAAAGCAAAACCCAGACAAGTTGAAAGGATTTTGGTAAAACTCTGGAGAATAAAAACAAAAGAGACACTCAAAAGTCAAACCAGATGAGATTACGGTTTAAATCATGAATGTTTTTCACTTATCCTTGTCTAAAGTAGGGTTTTTAATGAGTCTTTGTTCTGAAAGCGCATGATCATCTCATCTTCCTTGTTTCCTTTCAGATCTTCATCACCGTTAACTGTCTGAGCACAGACTTCTCCTCTCAGAAGGGGGTGAAGGGCCTTCCTCTGATGATCCAGATTGACACGTACAGCTACAACAACCGCAGCAACAAGCCGCTCCACAGGGCGTACTCACAGATCAAGGTCTTCTGTGACAAGGTGACCAATCAAAACGCTCTGCTGGGAAACCCTTCTATACTATGAAGGCTGTAAACACACAAGAGGAGTAGAAAGCCATAAGATGCCTTCAGATTTTATGGTGCTAGAATAATCACACTGAATAATTAGATTTTTAAAATTCTACCCATCAGTCTCATTGAGTGTGGCTGCAATATAAATTTGGGTATACACTTCCAGTATTTTAATTATTTTTATTAACTGCAAATATGTGTGGGTTGCTGTTTTTTTAGGTTATTCTTATATATATAAATAATTTTAATGCTGTGACCAAGATAAGACTTTCCCAGGTTTACAGACTATCATGGATTATGAATTTAGGGTCCCTTGTTACTCTAGTCTCTAGATTCACATTCATTTTAACACATATTGCAGATGTGTTTCAGATGAACACAAATTGCTGCTGTTGATCGTTTTTTTTTTTCTGGACAAAGATGTGGAGGTCAGAACAGCTGTAGATTCCTCCTACCACTTAATGAGCAAGCAATGCAAAAAAGTCTACATTTACTCACTGTGCACATGCTTGAATTATTTAGTTTTCCTTTTTTGCATATTTTCAAAGCTTTAAAGCACATCTGTAATGCAGGTGTTGTATTACGTTACCTCAGTCTATGACTATCAGGAGGTGGATTTCTGCCCGTCAGGTCTGATTTTAGGAAAGGTTAGATGCCCCTTAGAAATTCTGACCCACTTAAATGTCAGCTGTTATTGTAAATATGAAACTTTGCCTTCAGATGATGAGGGATGCATTGCTTAGTTCTGGTTTCCACATCTCCAATTAGGTTAAGTCATACTCATGGTATTAAAAACAAATAGAAACAGTTTACTGATATAGTAGTTCATTCATTTAAACATAAGGTTGTTGTGATCAGTTGAGTTTAGAGTTTCTTTTCGTTTTAGGGCACCAAATATCATCAGTTTGATTGTTTTAGGTTGGATGAGAGACATATTTTTTTATCATTCTTTGCAGTTTTCAGATTTAGCTGCAGTCAAAGAGGCTGAATCCTGACACCACTCCTCCCTCTAGTGGTCAAAGCAAATCTGAGCCTTATCAACTTGCCACAAACTCTTTGCCTTTTTTTACTCCTTTTTTTTTGGCTTGGGTCATTTAAATGACCTGATTTTTTTTTTCCAGGGAGCTGAGAGAAAAATACGGGATGAAGAAAGGAAATTGCTGCGAAAGAAATCGAAAGGTTTGAGATATTTACAGTAGGGAAGTCAAAACATAAATCAACAGCAACTTTTATTGTGTTTATTATGGAAATCCATTAGAGAACGTGTTTTATTTGGTTGTTTTTTGTCGTTGTTGCTTTATCAGTAGATGAAGAAAGCTGAATGAATCATTCTTTTGCTCAGGAAAAGATGGTGGCGTTGGGGTGATATCCATTCCTAAGAAGTCTGAAGTCACCTTCTTTAAGACCATAACTGACTTGGAAGCCCAGCCAGTACTTTTCATCCCTGATGTTCACTTTGGTAACCTGCAGAGGGCTGGACAGGTAGGTGTCCTGTTGATTAAAACCCCTTAACCAATAATAACCTGACTTAAAGCTTAGGCTTTAATCTCTAACTGCATTTTAAAGATTTTTAATATTTCCTGGTTCAGGTTTTTGCTATATTTTGCGACTATCTTCGTATCTTCTGAACCTCTTCTGTTTTTTTCATGTTACAACTAAAATGATTATCTGTTTTATTGGGCGTTTATAAGACAGAAGCCCACAAAGTAATGCCAAATGGTGAAGAAAGAGAAACAGGATTTTTTTAACTGCTTTCATGTTTAAAACCATGTAAGGTTTGATTTGTGTTTGTATTTGCCTGGTTTACTCTTATGCCACAAAATAATAATTGTTTCTAAGCTTTGCTGGATACCATAGCCTGCCACATTTTTTCAGATTTGTATTTGTATAATCTTTATAAATATTTAGAAAAACTTTTTTTTTTTTTTACTTACCTTCTAGAAGCACAGAGAGGAATGGGGGAAGCCAAGAGCTAAAACATGCTGATCTCTTTCCAAAAATGGTCACTCAATACCTGAAATACTGCAGGAGCGTCCATCTGCTGTTAAAACTCCTACAAATACTGCCTGGAAAAAGTGCTTTAATCTTATTTTGTTTTGATAAATTCTAGAAAAAGACACATGTTTGGTTTCCTCTACTCTATTCCTTGTTCCATTTTCTAAAAGACAAAAGTTTCAGAGGGGATTGCTATGGCTGTGACTCCTCCTAGCCAGTAGGTGGCACATTCCTGCTTGCACTTTCTTATTCTGTACTTTTTGCCAGCTGGTTGCCAGGTTCACCAATGCAAATGTTCACCTTTCCGGTCAAGAAAAAAAGCGGCAAACTCTGTGTGGCCTCTGAGCCCCTTCCATAAGTCGGCACCAAAAAGCTTAACGATCTTTATTCCTCATTTTCTTCTTTTTTGTTTGTTTCTTTTTTAATCTAAAACAAAGAACACAGAAGAAGTGGTTTATCAGCTCTACTTACTAGGATCTACACCTGAGCTCCGTCTCACATTCAACCAACTATTCCTATTGGTGCCGAATCGTTTCTCGTCAACATTGGCATCATAAACTAATATTTGCATAAATATTATCTGAAATGTTATTTTTGTTTGTTTTTTGTTTTATTTTGACTCTGATCTTAACATCTTAGTCATTTGTGTCTCCTTTGTTTGGAATAAAATGACAGCTCACACTAATTTGAAACAAATAAAAAAATAGCATTTCACTTTTTTTTTTATCTCAAATTAATTTTGTTTCCGTATTTAAAAACATATATAGGATTAATGCCACAGAATTGTTAAAAAACAGAATATAAATTAAAAGAAATGTAAATAATCTTACTTTATTGTAAAAGTTTGAAATGGTAATTTAAGAACTATTGTGTTGTCGCATCATTTGTGGACCATGCAGGTAAAAAAAAAAGCTTATAGCTTTAAGGTATATGTTATGTTCTCATATGTCCATAATGTTCTCAAATATGCAGTAAAAATGAAGAAAAAATGACTTTTTAGTAATTAAAAAAACATGAAAAATATGTAGTAACCCTGTTTTTTTAACTGTCTCCCCAGTTTTGTTGGTTTATCACATTAAATCCAAATGCTGTGCATGAAAATCTAAGATAGCAATGTAACAAAAAGTCAAAAAAAAAGCAATGAGTGTGTTTTGAAAGCATTAAAATAGAAAAATATCCAGTTCTGTGGGAAAAACAGGAAGCCCACTCAACTTCCTTTACATTCTGCTTCCAAAGAGCCAAAATATGTTACTTAATCATTTTCATCAATCGTTAAAAGTGCTTTTGATGAATCATTTTTCAAAACATCTTGGTGCCTTTGACAATCTTACAGCTAAATCTTATAAAATGTAAACAAAACAGGCATGATTTAAGCCAAACAGATATCCTTTAACAGCTGAATTTTACATAAATGTCCAGTTGTCACCAACGATTTTAAATACTAAAGATCTGACCTAAAACCTACAGCTGATCTCTAATTCATTCTTTAACTTGTGTTTAGGTTTTTACCTTCAACACGGAAGAGATCGACAAAGAAGGGTGAGTTTGCATCCGGTCGTAGAGACGAGGGGGCTCGTAGCATGTCTCATAGCAACCACAAAGCAAATGGTCCTCATGCTCACACCTTTGGGTTTTCTTTTAAGGACTGTTTTGGTGAAAAGGATGTACAGGTCATCGGATGAAGACCTGTGTCCGTCACCGCACAAACAGATCCGGGAAGAGACACACAAAAGAGGTACTGGAATCTCTGCTCATCCTCCATTCTAACAGGGTTCCTGGAAATACCTGTTTTTATATCTTTTACAGGTCAGGATATAAAGTCTATGGGAGGAATATAAAGTGTGGAAGGATAAATATTTAAAGATTTTATTCCAATTTCCTTTCTTCTTTTTTTCCCTCTTCCATCCATCCCAGCTTTCCTTTTGTTTCCTCCATTTTCACAGCCATAGAAAATGTTGAGGGATATGGGGCCATAGAGGAAGAGGGTTTTATTTAATCTGCAAACGCAGTGTTTTTTTTTTAATTATTTATTTGTTTTAACTAATCACACTTAAGCAATAGATTGTTATTTTTTTTTTTACATTTGCCAGTGGTTTCTCCCTTTTTTATAGAAAAAAAAGACCAATGCCCAGCACAAAAACTAAGGGTCTCAGTTTATTAATACTGTCAGAAAACAAGATTGCGCACAAACCACATCCTAAACAGTCTGATAAACCAACCAGCGAAGTAAAATATGCCATTTTTTACCAGCGTTTTTCCTTCTAAGTCTCCATAGAGTTGGATTGCGAAAGTCATTTGCTGCGCTACATGGGTCTGTTTAACATTAATATAAAAATCTGTAGTCTGCCATAAACAGTCTGCTTTAATCACTATTGGCATCTCGTATTAAATAATTTAATATTTATTTTCCCCCCACAGTAAAGTTATAACGGCACCATCGTCCCTATTTCAGTTTCTGAACTAAAAAGCATGTTCTTCCTCTCCTTCTGCAGTGTTGCTGTACGTCAGAAAGGAGACAGATGAAGTGTTTGATGCTCTGATGCTGAAGTCTCCGACCCTCAGAGGACTGATGGAGGCTGTGAGTGCTGCCTTTATGTCTGCATGTGTCAAATAAAGTACATGTTTTATAGAGCTCTTCACCTTTTGTTTTCACCTCAACAGATATCAGAGAAGTATGGTGTGCCTACAGAGAGGATAGCCAAGGTGTACAAGAAGAGTAAAAAAGGGTATGCTTGGATTTCTACAGTTTGGTCCAAAAGTATTTACACCCCTCATAGATTAAGGTTTAAAGGGATGTTTTTATTCTCCTAACATATTTCTTTTAATAATAAGGTAAAGATTAGGGAGATGGCAAAGATGCCTTCCACCCTTAACGACTTGGAGCTCATTTCTAAGAGATAACTTGTTGAAAACTTTGTCTCATTAACAAAAAAATGGTATGAAGAAGCTTAGACATATAGATATAGCATTTAGATATTTGTTTGAAATAATGAATATTATTATTAAGTGTACATTTCAACAAACAAGTAAATTAATGAATGTTTTTTCGGTTAGCATTTCTATCTACTATGATGTGTGATTAGCACACCTACAAATCCCATAGGATTAGATAAAGAACAAAACGGATCAAAAGTCCCCTAACTTTAAAGCCTGACTGTGTTGACTTTCACATCTGCATCCACCACAGGTTTTTTAAGTGTCGACAATCAGTCTGTCAAATCCTACCAGCGTATAGCGAAGTAAAAAATTATTTACATAATTACATGTTATTTTACCTGGACTTCCAGATTTGCTGCAGCTTTGATTGTTTTAAACACAAACTGGGGCTATGATGAGCTCAACAATTGTATGTATTAATTGAACCAATTAGAAAATTCAACTGCAAGAGCTGCAGTTCAACCAAAAGAGGGCAGTACTGAGACAAATAGCGTAGAATTAGAAGTTCCATAGTAACATTAAAATAGTGCTTAACAGATGCAGTTTATGTCATTTATCTGCAAAGAAAAGTTGATTTAAGGCCGAGTTACACTTTAGGTCACATTTGTAGATCATATCCTCAACAAAAATCTAAATGGAAAAAATGCCAAGCAGTGTTGTCATTTAGGGTAATAAATAATTCTCCAATTGCATTAACAATTTTTAAACAGCACAATTTTTTTGGCCAATTATTGCTGCCACGGGGAAAAAAAAGCAATTAAGCAAGGTAACCTGGGCTACTGTGCGCCTCACTGTCACTATAAAATCACTTTAATGCACATATGTGCTTTTAAACCAAGACCTGCTATTCTAAAATGACATTTAACAAAAAAGGAGCCAAACAGGTTTCCACCGCAATAACAAAACTAAACTTGTAATGAAAAGGAATATGTTAGCATTTCAAAATAAAGGCATCCAAAATTTAAAAAGTATGTAAATCAAATAAAAATTACCAAAACAAATTATTATTATAAAATTATTATTATAAAAGCTTAGTTTCCTGTAAGAAAAAATAAAAAACAGCCCATTTTGTTTTCCTGATCATTATTTGTATTTTTGGGACAGAATCTTGGTGAACATGGACGACAACATCATTGAGCACTACTCCAACGAAGACACTTTTGTCCTCAACATCGAGAACTGCGCAGACGCCTACAAGATCATCCTAGCAGAGATCTGACGGTCTGACTTTAGACTGCTGGATAAACCGATCAGTTGCTGGACTTTAACACTGCTCATCAGAGGAATTCACCTTGGAAGTTGGCGCCGACCCCCCCAGATTCCCATACTTCCCTCTATGAAGCAGTTCCGATTTCTCATGCAGGATGACAAATAAAGGACACTCTGGTGAAACGATAGTGAGAAGTAGTGCTGGACTCCATACCCACAAACTTCAGTTTACCGAATCTTTATGCTGTATAAACTCTTTGTAAAAATTGATCATGTACAGATTTTTTTTTTTTTGACAAATAACAGATCAGCAGCGCATCAAGACTGATGTGCTGCATGTAGCCGCAGCTTTACTTAGTTGATTTCAAGTGTAACCTAGCAGCTTATTTGCATGCCATAAGGTGTTTTTTGTTTTTGTTAGAAGTGTCATTATTTATTAATTTTGTTTCAGATTTCATCATCACTTGACCCAAGAATTTCAAAAAGACTTTCTCCAAAAATCAACATTCTAAATTAATTTTCTTAATGCCCTCATCTTTCTTGGTTATAAATGTATTTTATTTAGTATGATTCTGCATTAAAAAAACCAATACTAATGAAATATTTCATTTGTGTAAATGGAGCCAATCCGTAACTTATATGTCAAGTACTTAAGATGTTTAATAAATATAATAAAAAGAGACATGGAAAAAGAGCTATGATTTATCAGTAACTCAATAATTAAAGTACAACAACCTGCTACTGACAGTGTTTTTAAAAATGAAGATTTCTTCTTTTTTGGCTTTTTATTGATTAGGGGATCTAAATAAAGCTTTTGCTATTTAGAAATGTTAGCGCCCATCATAAATTATCTATTTGGATCAAGTGACCATCACGTTCTAATAGTGAGAACCACTATCCCAAAGATGTTAAAATATGGGTCAGTGGTGAACTTTCCAAAAACCTTAACATAAGAATCCAGAACAACTAAAGTGCTATAGGCATCCAGTACCGACTGAAAGGAACACAGGCCTGTCTAACATCTCCAAGAGATGCACCCCGATGATCCCTGAGACGTCTTAGAAAACACTGATCTGACAAGAGAACAGCTGTACTCCTACCTAAACATTATACCTTATAAATTACAGAAGAAATGAAAAAGGATTTTATTCCTCCATTTTGCTTTTATTTGAACAAAATGGACATCCTACACAGAAAACATAATGCAGTTCAATAATACAAAATCTAGACAATTATACAGTGATTTATTTTTTTTGTACTTTTTGTTCGACAGTTAACAACTGTACAGGATAAATGGATACAATACTGTGCTTTGTTTTTCCTTTCATTTAATTCTTCTATATTTGGCACTTGACCACAGGATGCAATTGAAATGAAATAAAGGAGTGGAAGTACCTGATTGTCTCTCTGAAAGGAGCAAAAGTTCAGATCACAGCTCTTTTTTTTTTTCTTTTCTTTAAAATCTTTAACCCAGTGGTTACTTTGTTACACCTGTGAATATAACAGTACCTCTGCTCAGGACAGAGTGGAGTAAAATGAATCCTGATAGATCTGCTCCTGCAATCGACTTTCCGTTTGTGCTTAGAAGTGAAAAAAAACAACCTTCTGTTCTCACAGTAGTACTCGGAGAAAAAACCCAAACCTGAACATTGCTGTTCAAGCAGAACATTTGTTTTTGTTCTTGCACAGAAAACATCCTGGCAGACTCTCCTTTAATGAAAAGAGTATGGACGGCTTTAAACTTAAATCTGCTGACATCTTGCTTCTGAACAGGGGGAAAGTTACTTTAAACTAATTGTAGGAAAAGTCAAATGCATTAAAAACATGTGCAATCCTCTCCTTTTGCTTAGAACATATCTAAAATACATGAGTGACTGTAAAGGTTTTCTCACAATTGTCAAGTAAAATAAATTCAAACATCTGTCGTCACATTTCAGTATTTTATGCATGAAAACTTTAAAGTTAAATCTTTAAGCTGCAACCAAACGATGCAGTAATGTCAGAATAAAATAAAAACGTACTATATATTTATATATTCATATCCGTTTTCTCATGTCTGTTCCACTTGAACTGCTTGTGTATGCATGCAACCATTTTATGCACAACCCAAATGTAAGTGGAGAGTCACTTTCCAGAAACCACATGTGTATAATCTGCGGTCACCACAATTCAACTTCATTTACAACTATCCAAGTTTTGGTTCTTTCATAAAATTCTTTCAAAAAAATAATACAGTACATAAAAAAAATATATTCCTTATTTAAACAACCATCCACAGATCGTCTGTCAAAATAACCCCTCTGTAGTCCCAGACTGACATGCTTCATTTTTTAGCCAGTGTTGACAGTGAGCTAAAACAATACTTTGTAAAGATCCAGTTGTCATGTCGGTTGCATGGATAAAACCAGCATTATTCTCTTTAAGAAAAAAAATTTAAAAAAGGATAAAAACAAACCAGGATTTGCTTCAGCGTACCTCGTGCCTCGCCTACATCATCCCTGCCGTCTGTGATCTCAGCACAGGGAGAGCTTTATTCTTCCCAGTGAGTCTTTGATGGTATTTCAGTCCTTCAAGTCAAATCTGTACTGTGGATCGGATCCGTGTTTGTGCAGAACCTTTGACCAAACATAGAGGCCTGTGAACAGTGTGTGTGTGAAATATTATATGTATATGTTTGTATATATATCCGACTTCAGTACAGTGAGTGTTCATGTGCCTCTATAGGTCAAAGTATTACATTTCAAAAGAGTCTCAGGTGGGTCAAATGGGAGAGATTTTAAAAATGTGCTAAAGTATCGGTCCAGTTTCCTACTGCCCAGCGCTGCTGGGATCACACTGCAACAGTCGCACTATGGAGGGGTCGTTCTTCGCTCCCTCAACAAACTCCTCCAGGGACAGCTTACCTAAAAAACAGACAACACTTTGTTAATACATCAAGTGGGTTTTCCTAAAGTCTATTTAAGTAGCTGCTTGCTTGTAACGACAGGATGCTAGGTGAGTCTTACCATCTCGATTTGTGTCCATCTGCCTGAAGATTTTATCTGTGCGTTTCTCAGGTGTGGATTCATCCTCTGGCATTTTCATTACAGAGGAAACCATTTTGTAGATGGCCTGAAAATGGGTTGTAACCAAGACAAAGAAAGAAAAAACAAAACATTCAGTTAAACTGCTTGTTAAGGCCGATACAGATTATTTTGACATTAGCCTAACCGATCTCCGATATGCGCTGCTGAGTTTTAGAACGGATATATTTTGTTTTCCTTCTTGTGTTTACGTGACAAAGATGATACAATGATAGCTAATGATACACCATTCTTAATTTAACAATAATAATAATAAAATGTTTATTAACAAATAACAAAACAATAAGGAAAAACAGATTTGGAGTGGCATTGCATATCCTTCAGGTGATCTCCAGGATGAATCAGCCAAAGCATGCATGTAGTGGCTGATACAAAACAAAAAACCATTAATATGGACCAAATATAGCAGCTGGTCGATGCGTCGGTCTGTCTTCATTAATTGTGCAACAAAATTGTTGCTTTTTAGGCTATATATTTGCAACAGCCATTATAAAAGTCTTAGTTTTGATAAAAGTTAACGGTTTACTAATAGAAAAAGCTAGTTTCTGGCCACCCACAAACAAATGACAGCAATGAAAACTGAATCTGTTTACAGAACTGTTGGTTATAGTCTCCACATGTATGTCCTTTATGAAAGGAGAAAGGATGGAATGATGGGCAATACTCAAAAAAAACTTTTAGAGGCTGGAAAAGCTTGAATCTGCAGCCGAGGCTCACTTTAAAGCAGGAGAATAATCATAAAATCTACAGAGGAATGGTTTCGATCTGTTAAGGTGGCATCAGAAGGCAAGAAAATCTTGTTTTTTTCCTGCAAAGTAATCCGTCTGATTCTATTGAATTAATCCCAGATGTGAACCATGAAAGAAAAGCCTTTTTAAATCTCCTTCCGTACAGCAGTCTTGTTGAGTTTTTATAAGATTCCTACAAATAAACACTTGTTAACCTTAAACCTCTAATAAGTGTAAAGTAAACTAACTTGCAAGACAAATTACCTAAGCTGCTTCATTTAGCACCATGATATGTGATGTAACAACATGTGGAAAGGATTGCCGGGAGGCGTGTGTGTGAATGACGCACAGGAAGGAGGCGTTTGTCCAATTAGACAAGAGCTTCAATTAGCTGTAAGTAAAGACGGCTAAATGAAGGTTTGAGATCAGAAAACAAACGTCTTGTTGTAGATGGTCCTCCAGGTCCAGTTCAGAGATTTCTGAGAACCAGACAGGAGCAGCTACTGTCTAATTATAGAGGACAGATGTAATGTTGGGAACGTTACTTGTTTATAGTAACCAATAGAAATAAACTAAGACTGGGTGATATGGCCACAATTTATATCATTATATATTTCTGAATTTTGGTCATTACAATACAACTATCATGCTGATATAAACAAAATAAAAGCCTTGGAAAAACTGCCAAGAATGACACCAACAGACCTTTACAACCTATGGCAACCATGTGCCACGTTTTTAAAACTAGGTAACACATAGAACTACATTCAGTCATTTGCAAACGCTGTAATCAATGTTTAC
>JAUZNJ010030525.1:0-14734 GCA_034780135.1 Jordanella pulchra
TGGTCTGGTGGCTTGGGTGGAAAGAAAACCAGCAGCCACACGGCCCTTTCTGGAACCACTTTGACACCCCTGGTGTATTGGAATCTAAACTGCTGACCACTCTGGACCAGCAGATTGAGAAGTAATGGAGTTTTTTGTTTTTTATAAATCTGAGGCCACATTCAGCAAGATTAAACCCATCAGAAAACCCAAAACTGATCTGACCTGTTTAGCTTAGTTAGCTAAGGGGAGCACTCACCGCTGTGAAGCAGCGGTCTGGGTCACATGACTCAGAGATGAATCCATACTCTAAAGTTACATCTGAGCTTTTGAGTAGAGAATCCAGTAAAGAGCATCTATACGTGAAAAGGGCTGAATATTAGCCTGTAAAATTTTATATTTCTCCAATTAAGCTAATATTTGGGTCAAAAGTTATCCAGCGTTGCTTTAACTATGACGTTTTTTTTTTACGATTCTTGTTTATTTAATAAAATAAAACAACACAGAAATCGGTCTTTTCTGTAGGCATGAAAACAAGCCAACCTTCTTTCAGCCAGCTGACCAAAGACATGCAGGAAAAGCTGATGCTTCACTCAATGCTTCGGTCACTCAGAACATCCCAGTTAGAGGAGCACGGAACAAATGTATTGGGAATTTTTGAAAGAATCTTAGTTTTGTTTGGCACTGACTCCACCCACATATCTGTTGACACAAATTGGCCAAAAAAAGAAAAGGAAAAAAAAAAATCTCTTCAGCAGGTTCTTTACCCTTCAAGGTTTACAATCTTTTTTACTTTGGTGACGTTTTATAGAAGGAAACGGTTACAAATCTGAAATCTTCTTGACATAAACCATTTAAATCTGAAGGAAAATGAAAATGTTGTGACCCAAGGAGAAATCTGATCAATTGAAACTGTCTTTATCCAACTGCAGCAAACCAACCTTTGTGTTTTTCTTTTTGACTCCTCTGACTCACATTGAGACAAATAAGTCCACCTGAAGTAAAAACTCTCCCCTTACAATAAAGACTAGTTCCATATAGAACCTATTTCAATAGCTACTTCTAAGCCCTGAAATGGAGGAATAACATCTCCATCCATCTCTCCCCCCACAGATACAGCGAACAGCTTCATTTATTATTTGTTTCCCAATAAATCCTCCCCGCCAACAGAACGCCTCTGGCTTTGATCCACATGCTCCAAGTAATAATCTATTTAAGTCGCCCCCAGATAACTTTATTTAAGCAGTGTGCCTTTTAATGGCAGCTACATTTAATTTCACATGATTGCATTAGGCTGGCTGTCTTTCATGTCCCAGCCTGGTCCAACGTGAGTCAGGCATTCGTTCATCCACCATCATAGGGTGGGGTGGGGGTCTGGCTCACCCCTGACTTAAGAGCGTTGGAGTGCCTCCAAACCTCAGCATGGCCAGCCCTTAAAAAAAGGCTCATCTTAGTTGCCCTGGGAGGACATTTATTCTGGATGACTTCAACATCATGGTGGATCACCACATATTACTGGCCCACCTGATCTGGCTTTAAACTATTTATGCTGTCTGGCCCAAAAGGGATGAAACAAAACTGTTTTTTTGTTTGTTTTGCTTTAATTTTTAACCAGACAGATTTATATCCTCTCCCACTTTCAGTTAGTATTGCGATTCCCCCCCCCCCTTGTCTGGTGGATTAAAAAAAAAAAAATCTCTCATCATTAGAAAAAAAACCCTATTTTTTCCAGATGAAAGATATTTAGAAATTCAACACTTTAAAAATCAGTAAAGGCAAAAAAAAAAAAAAATCCAGATCAACAATGAGAGGATTTTATTTTCAATGAACTGGGCTGATGTATATATCATAAATGTACTAATCATGCTTAAAAGAAAAACAACAAATAAAACAAGTGATCACACAAAAGGAAGTGTAAAAGAGCATGATGCTGCACTTCACAGAAAACCCCAAGTAAGCATCACCCAAAAAAAAAAAAAAAAAAAAAAAAAAAAAAAAGCAGCCTGGTTTATCTTTATTACAGCGTATTTGGATCACTTAAACACCAACAACCAAACCCACACAGTCTAAAACATTCATATCTATTACAGCAAAACAGAAAAGATGATCAGGCTTTTCTGATTTTTTCTTTTTCAATTTTCTTTGAAGCCTTAAAGCCTGACAAACAATTTTCATTTCATTACAACTACAATACCACTGCAAAAAATAAAGAAATAAAATGCAGCATCTTTGATGAAGATTGTCATTCAAGAGAAAAAAAAAAAAAAAAAAAAAAAAAAAAAGGAAATTTTTCCTTTGTGGGCATCAAAGCACCTCCCTGATATTTAGTCTTCAGCTGTTGATCGATGCACTTATGGATAGAAAATGATCCGTTTTATTAGCTTAGAAACATATGCGATCAGAGAAAAACATAAAATACTATTTGATCTGTTGAACATCACGATTCATGACTGATTGATTGATCCATACCACTGATATTTAAATGAATTGGATCTGTTTGTCTTTTCCGCTCTCTTAGGATGACATTTAATAGAGACAAGATTTAAAAAGATTACATTTATCAATCAAATAACTTGCCAAATAGAGCCAAAAAGACTTAAACAACCACAGCTGATTACCATTAGAGGGGTTGATTAATCACCTCTGATTATATTGGAGCTGGACACTTCTCTCTTTAGACATTTCAGCTCCTTTCAGCCTCCAAGAGGTTATTGTTTTAACATACTGGCAAGGAGATACACGCAAAACATGTTCTATTAAAGGGGAAATCTGAAATAGAGACGCTGTCTGCTTATTTATGAGCACAAAAATGACAAAAACTGAAATCTCCTCCCCCCCAGAGGCGTCTGAAACATCCCTCGTTTCTCACACTACTTTTGCCCATCACAGAACAATGGGAATCCACGATTAAGGATGGAGGAGGGGAGACGAGAAGAGGGAAAAGGGAGGCAAAAAAAAAAAGTTTAGGGAGAAAAAAAAGCTGACAAAAATGGCCACACACAGAGAGGCTGATATTTCCCCAAAAAGGACAAGCAGACGTTAAAACGATTGAAATGTTTGTCTGAGTTGGTAACTAACAGGTTCTGCTGGCCCATGCAGCCTGGCTGCCACCGCCCCACTGGATCACACTCACCCAAACGGAGCCGCTCATCCACGCAGAAGGGGGGGGTGACATCCGAAATAAAGCTTATATTCTTATTAATTTAATAGATTAATAGAAACACCCATTCAATAAAACAACTAATGTAATTCAGATAATTTATAAAAGGCTGAAATACAAAAGCAACCGTTACGGGTGTTAATGTCTTCAACGGTCCCACCAGACAGCCGTTGTTTTTTTGTTTTTTTTTTATTGATTTTATTTATTGGTTTTAACTTAACTCTCACCGACTTTAACACGCTAGCTACAAGCTAAGAGAATCTACTTACCGGTTTAGTGCGAGTGCAAGCTAGCAGGAGCCTCTCCAGCTACGCCCAGTCAGCGTTAGCCAGTCCGCCTCTCTGAGTCAGAAAGTGGGGATGGAAATGTCAAAGCTGGAGGGAAAGTAGGAGGGATATCGTCCGGGACCACGACGTCAAGTCTAACCGAGCCAACAGGCGGTGAACAAGTGAGTCGCAGGCGCTTTTTTTCTTCGTTTTGGTCTCCCACAAGTGATGCGCACACCCTTCAAGGAAGAAAGGAGGAGAATGACGGTTGGCTTCACTGCACACTAGATCCCTCACTTTACTGGAGCCGGTGAGAAAGGATGGAGGGCTGCTGCATTCAGGGGCTGCTCGGAAATTCTACTTATTAAGGAGCCGGTGCGCTACATTTTTTTATATACCAAATATACATACTACGGAAGCCCGTTTCCGACACTCTCATGAAAAAAAAAAATTATGATATACTTCTTCATAATGACAAGATAATAATTTGAAAGTATCTCATAGTATCAACATAAAAGTTAAGGTAAACAGTTCAGTGATTTATTGGCTAATATCAGTAATAAAAGTATTTTAAAGTTTTGTCTATATTCTGAGCAATAGGTAAGCCAGTGTTCTATTTTAGTGAGAACACAAGCAGCAGGTTTATGGATTAGCTGCTGCTGTCTGGCTGATGTTTTTGGCAGACCTTTAAAGACACAGTTGCAGTAATCAATGCTACCAAAGGTAATTAATGAGTTTCTCTAGATCTTGTTGTGACATTAGTCCATTAGTTCAGGTGGTAGAAAGCCAACTTTATTATGGTTTTTGTGTCTCTTAAGCATTGTGAGAGACAAATGTAATCACTCCCATGGTAAAGATGTGTAAAATGCGTAAAGATAAATCTCTTTTTTGCTCAAAACCAACCCTATCCCATTACCAGCTCATGTCCCAGCAGGGTTGGGGTAAGCTGAAGAGATCCAATAATACAAAGTGCTGCACATAAGAGAAAAAAATAAATAAATAAAAGTACATTGCAGTAACAAAGAGGCCACACAAATAGTGATACAATAAAGACAGAGGATTCTACGTATATAAAAATAGATGAAAATGGTTGAGCTAATGGAAACAAAGTTAGACTACCCTTGTCTAATAATGTTAGATGGCACATTCGAAGGCCACTCTAAACAAATCTGTTTTTAATCTCTATTTAAAGCAACTGAGGGGTTTCAACTAGTGATGTTATGAGATAAGCCGAGGCTATGTCGAGTAGTGGAGGGGGCGTTTCCGCAAAGTTCGAAATCAGTGACATCCAAAGCCTCTCTACCGCCATACCATTTGACCACTTCAGGAATTGGTTCAGATTGCCCGCAAACTTTGAAAGACATTTAAATAGCTTCAGTATTCAGTAAAGATGTGGGAGTTTGTAGGAGAGTTGCTTCCCGAACCTGAACTATAATCATCACAATCATTTCTGCTGAAGCAAGGAAACTTCTAAAACCTGCAGGACGGTGGTCCTCGGTGTAAGAATGTGCAAGTTATACACATTAAGTTACCACAAATCATCTATCTTAATCATTTTTGAGTAGACTTAATTTAATAGTGACAAATAAACTCTTTTTAGAGCTCATCTGTTTGCAGTGAGAAACAAATCTACTTTCTTATTTTGATGATAATCATACAATTCTTCATTTATAATTTCATAGAACCTATTACTCATATCACCGGGACTCTGGCTGGGTTTAAATATTGTTTTTGGATCCATCAAAAAACAGAAGGATTACTATTTTATACCTCCTGAACCATCCTATAGCTTAATATTAGTGAAGTAATAATAGTAGTTTTTTCCATAGTGCTGTCTGACCACACCCATGGACAAAATAAAAATCAGCCATTCAGGTTAAACTGACTCAAACAAGGTTCCACCTCTTTCAAATATTTATTTTCATATGTAAACTAAAGCTAAATATTCCAAGTTATCAGGAATGTTTTATCTAACAGTTAGCAGCACTTGTATAAAATGAGAAAAAAACAGGTTGGTGAGAATTGAGTTCAGTGCGCTTAAAATTTTTGATTAAGCTGAATGAGGGATTTTAAAGAATATGCTAAAAAGTCTGAAGTGAATACATCATCTCTGGTGTGAAACAGGGTGGTGATTGAATCATGCTGTGGGGTCGCTTCTCCTCTGAAAGGACAGGAAGGCTGGTTATAACCTGGATGGATCCAGGAAGTAGAAGTGTTAGTGGTTGTACTGATTAGAAACTGCGGTCGAGGTTCGACTTCCTGCAGGACAATTACAGTAAAAAAAACAGCCAGAGCTATAGAGAAGTGTTTAGATTTTTTATCATCTAACTCACACTTCACTACTGTACTTTGCATCGGTCAAAAACAGCTGAACATTTTCAAGAGGTGAGAAAACTTTTGCGAAGGTCTTTATGTGGATATATCTGTCTCTAAAAGGGATGGTAGATATTCGCACCAGCAGAACATTTCCAATATGTCATTTTGGGTTTTTTTTCTTCTTTTTTTTTGTCTTTTTAGAAATGTGGGATTTACTATGAGTCAGTGAATGGAGCATTTACCAGACAGCGCGCCCTGACAAAACTGAAAGAGAGCGAATAGCAAATAGCAGAGGAACTCTTCCTTTTTTCTCTCTCTCTCTCTCTGGCAGCAACCAATCCTCTCCGGTCGGGTGTGGGGGGGATTATTCAAACTAAGGATGATGTCACCTCTTGCGAGTCACCCTGCTCTCTTGTCCGAGTTTTCCCAGTTGTCTGGTGCCCCCCTTCCCTCCCCAGGCCCCTGAAACCCTTTATCTTGGCTGTTCAAACTCTTTTCTTCAATTCTCCATGCCCCACTGCACTCTCTCTCTCTCTGTCTCTCTGTCTCTCACGCGCACACACACACACACACACACTCACCCACACACACACACACACACACACATGCCCACACTTCCACGGTGAAGCCTTGCTGCACCGCATGCATCAAGTTGCCTGCATTGTCCCTTCTCAGTGTTACTGTTGCAGTGCAATACCCTGAATATGTTTCAAACCTGTTGATTTTTATCAAGACTGTCTCAGTTTCAGGCTAGATCTCGTAAATGAACATCCCCTTGTTGTTGCATATTAATCTTCAAGTCTTATAAAACAGCATTTTGATTTGCTTGCTAATTTGTTTTGGTCTTAACAGGCAAATCCCTGCCTCAGATGTCTGCAGCTTCAATCCATGAGGCTTTCAGACACAAAGACAGCATTGAGCATAGCATCCACGGATCGTTTCTTGGTTGTCTGTTTCTCTCCGTCAGGATGAGGCAGCATTCATCTCCCCTGAACCTTTTGTTTCTCTGCTCTCCTGCAGAACGCAGCTTTTCATCAGAGACTGTCTGGGTGGGCACGCCGCCTGTCTGCTGTGCCGCACGCTCAGCTCCCAGCAGCCGCCTGTCCCTGCTGTCTCCATGAGCCAGGCTTTTGTGTGCTGCTCTGTTATGGATGGAGATCTTTTCACATCAAAACCTGTCATGCAGTCTTCATTTTTACTCTTCAAATGCCACGCCAGACAGTGATATAAAACTGAGTGTTTGTTGAAGTCCAAGATTTTGCTCCTGTCTCTAAAGGAAAATGGCAGGTGCAGCCGACTGAGAAAAGAAAGGCAGCAGTTTATCTCAGGTGGATTTTCAGAGGAGGCTTTGTTTGAATGAGTCTCCAAAAACCTTACAGCTGCTAGGTATAATAGTTGATGAGAATGACCAACACAAATATGTGTAACAAAGTGGAAAGAAAGACTAAAGGAAAACATAACCCTTTAAAGTCAAGTGTATCATATTTGATTCAAGAGTTTTTGAGATCTCTGCATCATCAGTGGGATATTTTTGTTCTTGAAAACCCTGACTTACAAAATCAGACACATGTAGTGAACAGAAAATGTATAAAAGATTATACAGAAATGCTTAATTGATGCAAATAAATTGTATACTTTGACTTTTACAAAATGTATGTTTTCGTATTTCATTTGTTAAATGGTTAAAGGAGATACTTTAATTTAGAAAAAAAGAATCCAAATTTTCTGTCAAGTATTTCATGGTCCAGGCTTTAAAGGGGTTAAAACAATCAGGTACAGATTCAGCAATGACCTGTCTGCTGTGTTCCTTACACTGCAAAAGCTGAAATATAAACAAATCTAATTTTCTTGAAATAGGCCTATTATCCCTTGATTTTAGCAGGTAGGTGAGAGAATTTCCCAATAGAACAAAGTAATTTACCTTTAAAATAAGAACTTCATTCTTATTTCAGCGCTTTGATGTAAAATGATCTTGCTGTAAAAGCAAAATTACCCTTTCCATTGGTAAATCATCTTATTTATCTGCTCAACTAAGGAAATATACACTTATTCTAAGAAAATTGTACTTGTTTCTACGTCAGTTTCTAGAGACAATAAAATAGATGTTCTAACAAGTTGCTGGTCTGCAGTTTACACTTCATGATGGCGTCTTTTCAATCAAATCTAAGTCAGTTTTTCCTAAACTAAATGTATTTTCATTCGTTTTGAGTGGGTAAGTGAGTCAATTTGCAAAGGGAATAAAATTATTTATGTTTAAAGTAAGAAAAGATAATCCCATTATCCTACTTTAAAAGCACAATATTGAATTATCCTTTTTTAACTGTTAAGATGCTCATTCCATTTGCAGATAGTCTTATTTACCTGCCCGAATTTATGGAAACTAATCTTTTCTAGAAAGATTTTTAAAAAGATTTTCTTATTTTTATGCTGAGATTAATTTACATCCAGCTGGAATCAGTTTACCAACTAGAATTAGGGACCGGAAATGATCTTATTGTTTGCTGTTATTGGGGGTAAACAATTTCTTTGCAATTAAAGATCATAATTTATTTATATTTAAGAATTTTTCCAAATATAAAGCATAACATAAGACATAAGATTGTTACTCCATTCAACTTTGCTGTTCACATTAGTTTTCCACTGCTGGTTCCATATTTATTTTATGTATCTGTATTATTAAGTTCAACCTTAATGTGTAATTTAGTAACAACATTGAAGGATACTTGGATACTCGTTGATAAAAGGTCCATTTGTTACTGCAAGATATGTTTAAATCCAAGAGGATTGATGAGCTCTTAAAAACTTTCCATTATTCATTTTATTGCTGTTTTAGTAAAAAAAACAAAAAAAAAACACAATATATATTATGAAGTTTTAGGTCTATGTCATTGCCAACCTAATTTAAATGGACTGAAGAACAATCAAGAATCTTTATCGGTAGTTTTGACTCATAACAACCTTTTCTCAGCCCTTGAAATATAAGTATGTCAGTTTTTTCTTCAAATAGGTGTATTTTCCCTTGATTTGAGCAGATAAGTAAGACAATATGCCAATAAAGTAGAATGAATTAGGTTAAAAATAAGAAATAATGACCCCAATATCTTATTTCAAGTGCATAATATCTAGTTATTCTTGTTAAAGGTCAAAAATGCTGATCTTATTGGCAGATCAGCCTATTGCTCAAATTAAGATCATTTACACTTATGTTAAGAATTTTGTTCTTATTTTTGATCAATTTTGGCAGCTTATTTGATTATAATGGCAAAAATACATATTTTATTGAAGGTCGTCTTATTTACCTGCTCGAATCAAGAACAAATCCTCCTTTTTTAGAAGTTTTAACTTATTTTTTTTTATCAGATTTTTCAGTGAAAATCCACATCCATTGAACCCAGCCACTTATCTTTAAGATGTTTTGTTGTCAAAAGAATCTGAAAAATATGTATGAATTTCTTTAGATTTTAAATGCACTAATTTCTGTTGATCTATTACATAAAATCTAAATGACAAAACTTTAAGCTGTGTTTGTTGACAGGGTTGCCATTAATGACATTTCCACACTAACAGCTATTTTATTTATATTTGGTGGAATCTGAGAGAAGGATCCACATTTCATTGGCTAAGCTTAAAAGCAATCAATGATATTCAATGAAATCAATATATCTATAAAATAATATAATTCATTGTCTAGTGAAACATGTAAAGTCGTCGGAGAAACTCTCCATTGAACGATTTCTGCCGGTTTTGCCTACAAAAAAATAGAGAATATAAGCTATGCTCTCTGTTATGTTCTTAACTTTCATTGCAACATTGTTCCATTGTAGTCTCCAGATTGTTCTGTTAGCAGAAAAGTGCTGCAGCATTATGAGTAATTCTTGCGCTGAGAGTCATGTATTGTAAAGTCCCGCCTCCTGCGCTGCGATTAGACTACATTACGCTCTGTGTAATTCAGTCTGGTTGGCCAGGCTTGTATTGTTAAACAAAATAAGCTCAGACACAAAGAAAAGATTCAGCTTGAAGCATCAGATGCTAACCAAATGAATCAAGCTAACAGAGAAGATTATTGTTTCCAAGTTTACAAAGTAAACCGATGTTTGATTTTTAAACTTATTTTATTATTTCATATGATCAATTCATCAGTTATAAAGAATTTTAAAAAGAAAAACCTAAAAATATAAAAAAAATTGTTTTAATTCAAACATTTATGTGGGGCCCCTGGTTTCATGGCCTGAGGTACAGGTAGGTGGTGGTAGAGGTAGCAACTTGTTTGCCAAAATAGGGCCAGAACACCCTGAGAAGTCATTGAACATCAAATGAGGGGGAAGATTGTCTTTATTATTTTAATTAATGCAATCATTGTGATGAAATCCCTGAAGTATATGGAAAGGTAAAAATATATCATGAAATACATGAATGTGAATGTTCCACTAAATAAAAAAATGTGCTATGAGCTAGGTTGATATAAGAATTATTTATGCAATATTTATTTATATACTATCTATTTATTTCATTGTTTATTTATCTTAGTATATTATTAAAAGATCAAATTAACAGATTAATGGTAAAAAATACAATGTAATAATTTAATCCCACAACAATTTTATGCCCCCAATTCAGTACTGTAACACCTCAATAATCTGATGCTAGAAGTTGAATCGTTTCTTTGGGTTTATTTTGTTCACCAACATGCCTCTTTAAAAAAAGAACGATTGATGATGAGTGAATTAGGTACAGAAATGTTATATAAAAGTATTTATGTAAAAATGCATATATTTACTTCACTTTATTTAAAAATAAATATAGAGAGGAATTACTAGATGTGTTTTTAGAGGCTTGCCAGTCTTGGATGATTGTTTTTTTTTGGGGGGGGGTTACAGGTTGAAAAGTTTGGGACTGTGCATAGAGGGTAATAACACATCTTCATAGTGTGTGCAGGTGTGAGTGTGTGAAAGGCATATAAGGTGTGAGCTGTGCTTGTTCAGTTGGGTCTGATGGACATATTAGCACAGTCCACCGGTTGCAACAAAGAGAGGAAGGTGGTATATTTTTCCTTTTTTTTGTTTCTTCCTGCCCAGGCGTCGGTTAACAGCAGCGGAGACAGGAAGGGGCAGGGCACTGTACCCCGGCGTGCAGTTCCAGTCTTATTTATCTCATTGTTTTTTTTCCGCAGCGCTCGGAGTCCAGCTGGGGCAGCGGCAGCACAAAAAGGGGCTTGGCGCTCAGTCAAGCCTGAAAAACCTGGCCTTCAGTTTAGAGTCAGAGACTCCTGCACAACACATTAGTTATTTAAACCAACAGACACAGATACAGGCATTCCCTCCTTGTGTTTCATCTACTCCAGCACCTAGAGTCACATTGCACACAGCTCTGAATCTCTGAGAGACACACCCTTCTCATCAGACAAACTTGATCATTATTACAAGGCATCTGCTCATGCAGCCGTTCACACTCTGATAACTCCAGCGTTATAGTAGAAATGGTGTGTGTGTGCATGCTGGCACAGGTTAGCACACGCTGGTGCAGCTGCTGCTCTCTGCACACGGACTCCCTAAAGAACAACACACCACATTTCATTAGCATGCAGGATGCTTCTACACTCCCTGACAAGCAACTTGTGGATAAAGAAAGCAATAAAGATCTAATTAATAGGCATTAATCATGCAGCTCTTTTGCAGCATGTGAGTCAAATCTGACGTTTACCGAATATTAAGGCTGATTTGAGTGTTTTTTTGTTTTTCTACATTAAACAATAGCCTTTAGTAGCTAAGGCTAGTTTCTTTTTTTAAGATGCCATTAATGAGCTTTGAAACCTGATGACCTGATGAGGTCAGCCAGAACCTGTCACTTCAAATGCTGCTCAATCAGCTCCAGTACTGAATAATAAATACAGACCCTGTGTTTATTGGACAACGATACCACTCTGACACATTAAGGAGTGACTCTGCACATATCGGCCTTGAAGTTGAACAAATGGAGGTGCACTTTTTTCTTATTTTTTTGCTGATACAGCTGACCTGCACTTCCATTTACGTGGCAGACTTGAAGGTCAAGCACTTTTGCTCTCACTTATTTATTATTTAATGTAGCTAATCTTCTACTCTTCCTCCACTGATTAGTGCCTCTGTGTTTTCCTTCCTTCCTGTCATTCCTTTATTGCACTTATTTTTAGATTTCCTGTGTTGGCTTGACTTGCAGCAGGAGAAAAAGCTCGTTCCCCCCTCTAGTGGTCGCTACGGGTCTAACAGAGCAGAGATCCCCGCTTGCCTTGGTTCTCCAAAAGTTTGAGGCCTTAAATATGTTATTTGTATTTATAATAAGGGAAAACTTCTAAATATTTATGTTAGTTTGAATATATCATTAAGAGCCAGAAAAGCAATAAAATTGTCTTTCCATTGTTTTTATAATCAAATGTGTACTTCTTAAAATACAATGTTCCTGAAAGAGGAACAGGCTTTTGAGGCTTTTATTTGGAAACATTTCCAAATATTGATGACGATGTTCCATCCTGAGGCAGATCTTACTCAGAACACCCATGATTTTTATTCTTTTTTCCCAAGGAACTTGTTTTTGTGAAATTCCCATCTCATTGTGGGCATTGCAACAGGGATGTTGACCCTGAGCAGCAGCTCCTTCCCCACTGCTGTAACCAAGCTTTGCCCAGTTGTTGAATTTGTAACCAAAGCCCCCATTTTGAAATTAAAGACAGAATTTGCGGGAATAAAAACCAACAAATGTGCTGTCACTGCAATTACACCTCAGATAGAGTTGCTGCAATTTTCACAGAAAGCTTCAAGGGGCATAAATTTGAGTTGACTGATATTTATAGTCAGTTTTGTTCCATTATTGTTGCAAGCAAAGAACGCATTTTGTGAATGGAGATGAAATGAAATTTTGAAAAACTCTTAATAAAAAATATGTTTTGAAGTAAATTTGTTGCTTTCTAAGATTTTATTTTTTTTTCACATTTTCATATTTATGTAATTTTATCGAGTTTTATGGTTTCCTTTCTTTTCAAATTGCATTTCACAGATCACCTCCTGGGTTCAGGCATTCCTCTGTAACGAGGAGCAAAGATGCTCCATTTCTATTTGCATGGTTGTTAACAACAACATTTTTAGTTTAAAGTTAATTTCGAAAACCTTTTTTTTTTTACTAAAAATTATTTAAAGTAAAATTTCCTAATTGCTTTTTTAGTTCAAATTTCCATTTACAAAACCCTTTCTTTGCTTGGAACAATAATGAAATACAATTCACTCCATACTGATACAAACGTATTTCTATCAACTCTAAAGCAAGAAAAGAGGAGAGATAACTCTTGTCATTGTGTTCTTACCATAAACCTGTCATTTTTCAGTGTTTACATTGTGAAAGTAAAGTATCACAATTCCAAGTCAATGATAGCACAGGCAAATAAAAAAAAAAACTGAGACATGTTTAAAAACATTATAAATAACAAACACACACAGGAATCACGGTTGCTTTCATTTATACCGTAGAATATTAATCCTAAAATAAAACTTTTAATCAAAGAATCACTCTATTTTCTATCCCTGATGGTTGTTAACTGATGCTGTAGACTATCTCAAATTGACGTGTCTAAAAACTATTTCAGCCATTTTAAGGTTCTTTGGTCCAGCGTCTACTAAACACCATCCAAAAGTCTCTGCTGAATGAAAAAGTAATGCATCGCTCCCAGGAATTTTTTCTGAATCAACTTTCTGCCCTTGTATTTTGCTTTAAGAGCAGCTGAAACACAGGGGCTGTTAATGGCCTCTGAAAGCTACTCTAGTTCCTTTGAAAGCCTCCTGTAGTAGAAACCAGCATCTACCTACCTTGAGGCGTACGACTCTGTGTCTGCAGACAGGTAATGTTTTACTTCCTTGTTCAGAAAGGCCTTTTTACTGGGAATACTGTGAGCACATGTCTAGCTGCTTGTAAGTGCAACATAAAATGATGTATAGAGGACCTTTGCCACAAAGATCTGCCATGCAAAGGACATGGTTAAGCTCTATGGTACTGAAGTAGAGAGAGGACAGATTGGAGGATGATGAAGCAATTGGAAAATTAAGGAACTTAAGGGAAGAAATGGGGATATGGAAAATCTCTGTGGCTATAAAACTGATAGTTGTTCAGACAGCAAGCCAGGTCTTGATGGGACGTTCAGTGTTTGTAAGCCTGACGTTTGTCAGACAAGCATATCATTTTTCAGTTTTTACCTTTTATATATAGTCCGTCTGCTGATGGCCACAGATTGTAAGAAAATAATAACTGCGTCCTCAAATGGTCTTTCTTTATGGTTTTCCAGAAAAAGTTGCTTCAGCTGCAACATTTTCTTTTTGTCTGAGCCAAATGAGTGACAACGTTTGAATGCAATTACAATGTGATTGTTTATTACTGCTTTTACTTCCTGTCTCTAAAGGATTTTAGTGTCGTCCAGTTTAATCCTTGTGAGTAAAAAACTAAAACCTTAACGATCCCTGAGTGATTCGCTAATATAAATATATACTGTCCTTAAATATATTTTTGACATGCATGTGCATATGCCTGTAGGCATCAGTGTAACAATGATGCTCCAAACCCAAATTCTGCCTGAATTTTGGTTTTAAATTGCAGTTTGAGTCACAGGCATTCATAAGCCACTGATGTGAATGACAGGCAGACTGGAAAAACAGCCCTTGGTTTATTTGGTCTCCTAGCTACTGCTCTCACAGAACATTTCTTCTGACTTCCTTCTGCTCGCTAAACTAAAAGCCAATTACATCTTGCGTCTTTGATTCATAATGAAGGTGGAGGCTTCGCTATCATTGTGTTTTGAACTGAAGCCCAAATCTGTGAAGGATATATGATTTGATCAATTCAAGCTCTTGTTTTACCTTTAACTCTTTTTACATATTTTTATTTCAGACATACATATATATATACAGGTAAAAGCCAGTAAATTAGAATACCATGAAAAAGTAGATTTATTTCAGTAATTGCATTCAAAAGGTGTAACTTGTACATTATATTTATT
>JAUZNJ010030526.1:0-14734 GCA_034780135.1 Jordanella pulchra
TATTCTATAATATTTATTTTTTCGCCTCATTCATCCTGCAAAAAATACAAATAGAATTTAAATTAAAAAAAAAAAAATAGGAGATGCACCAACTGTGGATTAATATACCATAGAAGTCAAGATTATCACCAGTTGATCTGTTTTTTGTTGTTTCTAATAGTCCTGTCTTATTTGGGGGAAAATACAATGCAGTTTTGATGTCTTAAGATTTGTAGTAGCTGTGGTGAAAGTAAACAGTTTACACAATCATGAAAAATTAACAGGTTTTTGTAATGTAAAAAATAAGACCAGGACAAATCATTTGAGAACCTTTTCCACCTTTAGTTTGACCTATAACCTGTACAATTTTTTTCTTACTGCTCACAGTCTCTTGAAGAATGAATTAATCTGGACAGCACAACTTGACTTGGCCAACATCTGCTCAGTCACAGTACCCTTTCATTCCAGCCATCGTCTTCTATTGCCCCACAGAACTTTAATGAGAATCTGGGTAGGGCTCTGGCAAGACCACTCTCTAAAAACTGTTATATTCTTCTGGTGAAGACAATCTTTCAAGATTTTGATGTATACCAGAAGTTTACTCAAACTAAAGATAACTTAAGCATTGATACAGATACCTGGTGCAAACATTGACTGGTTTGTGCAGTTAATTTTGATTTCCACTACAATAAGTCCCCAACTCTAGTTGACGAAAAACAGCCTCAGAAGGACTTTACCACCACCAAACTTTACTTTATATATATTGTTCTTTCACTTATGTGCAGTGTTGTTCTCATCCCAAACAAGCATTTTGAACTATGGCCTAATAATGTAGCTCATCATTGTTATTTTATAACCATAACATGTTACCACACATGGCTTTAAAAGATAAGACTAGGTGAAAAAAATTGTTTGTTTGTTGTATTTTTAATTATAATAAAATATATGCATCATTTTCATTTTACCATTGTACCCCAAAGCCAAGATATATAAGGATCAAAATCAGTTCTATTAGCAATTCCTTCAGCTCCATCCAGTATTGCTGTAGGTGGCCTTCCTGACCAGTTTTCTATATATTTTCCCTGGTTTTGGGGGAAAAACCAGTTCTCTGCATCATATTTCCTATTTTTGAGTTTATTTCTTATGGTATGTTTAATTCCTTAAAAAAACCTTTCGTAAACTTTTCCTAATTGGTACCGTACGTCTTCATAAGATCCTTCCAATGCCTTGTAAACTGTGCAGATTATGGTCTTTTCTATTAGATTCAACAAAGATGTAAAAAGAAAAACCTACTGGGACAGCTTAACCATAGGCACTGTTAATAGTGGCAGGCATGTCATGACTCTTTTTTAATATGAGCATGAATGAGGTGGCCAGAAAAATTGCTGGTAAAAAAAGTTTGTCCACACTTTCATTTAGGTTGTACAGGTGATAGGTAACATAAAACCATTTAAAACTGTTCTGAAATGATTTATCTGGCTCTCAATTAATTTAGCTCCCAAAAAGAATGTTTTAAACAGGGGTTTGTAGACTTTTCATTCTCACTGTAAGTAGATTTGGAGACTGATTCATTTTGCTCAATGACCGCCTTGCTTTGATTCTAATGCATTTAACAGAAAGGGTGATGCTCACTTTAAATGCAGTGTTATTATTCCTGATATGTGTCAACTTACAGTATTAAAATGTAGCAAACCAACCTTTCTTTTCTGAAATATGTTCAGATATTGTTGATGAGTCATCTCCAGTATTGGTTATCGGTGATCCAGTATACAAGCTTGCATTAAATTGAACATTTTATCTTGTGTTGCCGTCATTGTTCATTTATTTTTTGCAATTATGGCTGCTTGGACAAGCAAAAGGCACCTTCATAAAAATCATTCAAAACGGATGATATAAAGTGTCAAGGCTTTTTTGTGTCTACTGCTTCTGGGAAAATTTTACAGTACTGAAAATCTTGTGATATCTCCGCCTAATTAGTCGTTCTCCTCTCTGGTACTTCTAGACATTCACACACAGAGAAATACACAAAACCTTAGTTTCCATGAATACAAGGTCAAAAAATACTGTCAGCAGTTTTAGTATGCACTCAGTTTGATTAAAAGCATGATATATTACTCTATTAACCTAAACCTTTACCATCCACAACCCAATCTAAAATTAATAAATAAAGTTGATAATTTTTGGTCTGCTTAGTGTCTTCGTAACCTTTTTCATATTGTCCATTGCTTAATTTCTATAATAAGAAGTCACAGATAAAAGTTGATTTTTCTTTGTCTTCGCCCCCCTGGTTAAATCTAAAGTCAGTGATGTTTAAATACTCCTCATCATGTGCTTAGTGCATAATATTTCTGTTTTTAAAATCGAATGAGTTGTTATCTTTAAACAGTTCTGCATTTTTGCTCAATTTATCCTATTTATCCTATGCTTTTCAGTGTTTTTCTTCTATTTAGTCTGTTTTTCTTTTTATAAAAGACAAGTTTATGGTCTAACCATCAACCTTACACTGGATGATGATTGCACAATGCATAGATGTTGATGTAGTTGATTAAAAGTTAATTTTTACTCAGTGAATAGAGGTTGCCATTTCTCGAGATTTTGTTTGACCCAATTCTTGACTTAAGCAGTTTCTTATCAAAAGTACAGAAAAAAAACAGCAAGCATGTGTTGTAAAACTGATCGCATTTGTGGAATACATACATTTTTCCACATACTTTAAGGTTATTTGAACTGCATAAGATAACGATAATTATTCTATTATTTGCTAGAGTATTTTTTATTTTAGCAATGCATGCTCATCAACACTTTTCTTGACACACAATTCTTTATCTAGTGCATGAGATGGTATTGTTTTGACACTGCTTTTGTTAATTCTTGGGGAAATATGAGTTACCCTAAGCCTATTATTAGAGCTTCTCCAGGCTCCTGTGACAACTTTTAACTCAGAACAGTCATTAATTTTCTGTAACTGTGCAGAGGATTTTTTTTAGCAAATTGATAATGGGACAATCTAAAAGTGGGAACTTCTTTCAAGCTTGGTGTAGTATGATGTTTTCCTCCTCCTTCCTTGTGTTTTTCTTCTTTGGATCTGATATGTTATGGCCTCTGGTTGTTGTTTGGCTGGTATTTCACTGCACTGCACATTGGAGGAAGAAATGCTGTCAGTGCACAGTTACGTGTGTGTGTGTGCACATGTGTGTGCATGTGACTGATTGTGTGCCATTTTTTTTCCCCTTCTCTTCGGCTCCACTGGTTGTTTGCTAATTTGTTTTGTGGTTATTTTAGAGGGAAAATTGGCTTAGGCCTTAATTTGGAATGGCAATAGGGATTCTCTTTTTGAGAAGACTATCAGAGGTTTGGGCACGGAAAGATAAATAGCTGAAGATGGTGTGACAGAATATTGAGTAAACAGAAGGAGCTTCACAAATGTGTTTTATAGTATTAAAGTATTGTTCAGTTATGTGTATGTGTTTTATATTTCCTTGATTTAAGTGAAATTGAAAATAATCTTTAGTTTGTAAAAAACAAACAAAGCTAATCTACTTTCTATCACAGTTGAGCGGTATGAAACTTGTCCTACATAGAGAATGAATGTTGTAATTCTTATAAAGAAATATAAGACAGTAGTTCTATGTTAATACAGGGAAACTTTTTTGCCTCTATAATTTTCTAGCAGCTAATGTGCAAGTGCAGTGATAAGCAATCTACTCCACGAAAAACATACTGTATGATTGTGCCACATTTAAAAGAGGAAATGGTGTACACAATATTAGTTATCAATCTGGTTGTGTTCTACATGGAGGTATAAGCTTCATCCCTGTCCCATCTGCTGTGTGTCTTTATTTTAAAGATCCTGATTATCCAATAGTGCTTTCTAACAAGCATCTGAACAAAACAGTTTAAATATTACTGAGACTAATTTAAAAAGAGTTAAATTATTTTTACTAAAAAGGTGACTTTGCTAGGCAGCTGGTTGTACAGATGTTTTTTTTTTCCCTGATGGAAATAAAAGTAAATTGGGCCTAGATACTAATTTATGCCTGACTGCACTTTATTAAATTTTAGAATTATTGTGACACATTGTCAAAAAGTTTAAGGGTTATGAATACTCGTGTTAAGGCAGTGTTTTAAATTTAGCAGCTTTTTTGGCTGTATTTGTGCTGTTTTATGAAAGCTTTCCCATGCAATGTTATATGAACACAGAAGTGAAAGACATTTGGGCAATCCTATAGATGCAGTTTTCTGACCTGATATCATAAAAAAAATCTTTTAACCAATTTAGTTGACTGTGCTGTAGTGCAAGAACACAACTGACCCTGTAAAGAGAGATGGAGAGTTTGATGAGTAGTAAAAAGAAATGGTGGCAGGCAGCAGTACAGTGACAAATAGGGAAGCTGGGTGATTCTCAACCCTCCCACCCCACCCGCTCTGCTGCTATGTATGTTATAAAGCTCTGCAGTTGTATTGTTCGGCTTGTGAGTTTTGGTTCCCCTGAGACTGTAGTTCTCTATCCTGTATGGGAAAAAAATAATGCAAGTTTGGGGAAAGGAGCAGCTGTTTGTGCTACTCAGCAGTGAACTACAGGCACAGCTTTTGTGCATGAAACAGATTAAGAAATCTATGTCCTTATCACTCTTCCCAGGGAGAGAGGGAGAGGAGAAATGCATTTATAAAAAAAGAATATGGAGCACGGTGTCCCTAGCTGGTGTGAGGAACAGTCCATTTCTCTCTTTGTTCTGCAGTGTGGGGCCTACTTTGTGTTTTTAAATGGCCTGTAATGAAATTCTATGGACTTCTGCAGTAGACCTCTTCTCATATCCCTCCTCCTACTAATGAGGTGACATTTGCACACTCATTCATCTTAACGGCTCTAAGATGTCACGAGGTGTAAAAATGTCCACTTGAGTTGAACTCTACTGGAACTTTTTTCGGTGGTATCTAAATTTAATTGAAACTGGATGCAAAACCTACCTTTTTAAGATCATGTCACCGCATTCTTATTTAATTTGTGAATATATGGTCAGGCATAGTCCTTCAGGATTTACTGGTAGAAGCAAAGCAAAGCAAAGCTTCAATCTGCTAAATAGCAGTTAATCCGTTCAATCATAATTTGATTAGTTATTGCAAGTTTTCTTGTCTTACAGCAGTGAAACAACAGTAGATGATCACACTATCACCACCATGTTTGTTGATTTGTATCTTTTTCAGTAAAAGTGTGTCATATTAAGTTGGATGTAACTATCCAAAAAGGTTCTACTCTCATGCTACCAGTGTTCAGAATATTTTTATAGAAATCAATTTTATAGGGAACGTGAAATTAACATTTGTGTTTAATTTGGTGAACTTAAGACTTTGAATTCAAAACTCTCCCATGGCAGTCATTTTAGCCTGGTCTCTTTCTTAATGTTAAAATATGAACAGTGAAGATACTGTAAGTCAGACAAGTGAAGTTTATTGTGCTTTAGATATTTTGGTTCTTTTTGTGTGTGTATGTTCTGTTTTACCAATATTGCTCTAGGAATATACAGTATGTCCCAAGGAGACAGTAGGTAATAGCCCGACGGCTCTGCTTTCACAAGCTGACCATTATGACTGTTGTTCTGTTTGGTACTTGTATATGATACTTTGTTAAAACTATTCAGGGAGTAAAACTGTACACAGTGGACATGAAGACAGAAAGGAGGGTGAGAAAGAAAGAGTGGATAAGAACTAAGGGGAGAGAGAAAGAGATAGAGACAGGGTAGAGGGCATAAAAAGGGATGTTTGGTTCTTTTGTGACCTCTTAAGGAAATTGCTGAGTTACTTGTGAATTATGTCTTTGGGCTGACAATTTTGAAATAGCTTCTTAACCCTTCCAGACTAATAGAAACCAAATAATTTGTTCTTAAATTATTGCTTTACACTGTGGACTTGTTTAAGGTTTCCCCTTTCGTAGGAAGTAAGGTAAAGCCGTGATTCCTCCCCGTCCCCAAAACCCAGACATGTGTTGTGAACTTGTCATTCATTACAATCCAGCTTTCTGTGCCCATCTGTCCCCGGATAGCTTCGTACCACTTACCTGTTTTACTTGTTAGTAAGCTCATGATTTCCCCTTGATCTCAGCTTGATTTCTGCAATTGCCAGCTCATTGCTATGATTTTTCTGTTGTTCTGTCCGTCTTCCATGTTTTATGGTCGTTCTGTGACTTTCCTTCTATTTTCAAGGTAAACAAAAAACAACAATAGATTAAAAAAAAACGTCATTTGTTTAAGTTTAGTAAGTACAGAAAAACATTTTATTTATCCCAAAAGGATCTTAAATGTTGAAATAGCTAATCCGCCTTTTTTACAGGAGTTGTTGTAAATGTGAATAGTTCTAGGAAGGAAGGATCTTCTGCTTCTGCTTGTTAATTTTCACTTAGCTATCTAAAAAATGTGGCAAAACATAATATTGTTTTAATAAAGGGGACAGTTATGTTTTTACAAATGCCATGTTAAAAAGGGACATGTTTTTACCATAATAGATGGCATTTTATTTAGATAAAAATGTTTTTGAATATGAAATTTGTTTGATAGAATAACCACTAAAAGTCAATATCATATGAGACTCAAATACTCTCTTACAGCTCTATATTCAAACCATGTACATAGCCATCCACCTGCCTTGTGTTTATATGGACAAAGAGCAGGCTGCTGAACTACAGCCCTCCCTGCTTCTGATTTGGATAGATAATATTACTGTGACACCTTTCAGTCATGTAGTCTGTGCTCTGTTTTAGCTCATCTCAGGAGAAGGTGCTATGTGTGGACTTGTTTCATCGGTGTATAACTTTCTCTCCTGGCATTTCTTTCATCTCTTCTTTTCAAGTGGAGTTCCAATGTAAATTGCATGAATTTACCTGAAGACGTGGCCCAAATATTTCAAACATTGCTTGGACTTAAATTTAGTGAAGGCTGATGAACACTGCTGTTTTTTGTGTCAGTGTTTACAAATGTAGCTTCCTCTCTAAATGGCTTCCTCACTAAATGGCTTAGTCATTCAAGGCCTCATGTTGATTGTTTTATGGCCGATGCACTTGTTTGTTCAAACTATAATCTTTCTTGTGTTAAAGTAATCTTCAGGGGTTTTACAGCTGCTGTAATTTCTTTTTAAATTTCAGCAATATGATGAAAGCAAAACCATGCCTACATACCAAAAACACCAAAGTATCTGTGAAATGTATTGCAGTAAAACCAGATGGGAATAATGTAATGCAGATGATACAGCCAGCACTCTCTATTTTAAGTACACCAGGCTTGAGGATGAATATGACAAAAAAGATGAGTGGAGATGGAAACTAAAGAATAGAATTAGAGATTATATTACGCTTATATTGTAAAATTTGAACCTTAAAGTGTGTGTTAGTGTGGGAGTATCATGCAAGTTTAATGATCTGAGATGCAGAAGAAAGTAAATAATAGTGAGCTTTTTTAAAAAAAAAGAAATAATCTTGTCATGAAGTAAGAAATAATGTCAAATGATGATGCTGTTACTTAATCATTAGGCCATTTACTTTGACAATATTCTATAATGTTTACATGAAATCTAACTAAATGCCCTTTATTGGCATTAATTTTTGAGAGCGAAACAGAAAACATCATTTTTAAATACTTTTTTCTGTTTGCTGAATTTTTCATAGTTTGAACAAGTCCATTCAAGTAAAACTGAACTCCAAAAGAAAAAAAACATGAAAAAATGTTAATTAATATCTTATACCAATTATCTATCATACACAAAGTTAAATATTGCAGCTGATGATTTTGGCTTACACCTAACCCATTATTCATTTTTCAAACACCACAAAAAATAAAAGATAACATTTAAAAACATTTTTTTAAACAAAAAATGCTTTTTTCAAAGTGTCTGCAATATAAACACTCAATACTATGTTTGGGTTAAATGAATCAGTGCACAGTTATAATGGAGACTGCTTTAATGATACCTTTCCCTGGTCAACTTTATTGAGTCTGGTGCCATTGCTGTTCTTCCTGGCATTACTCTATAATTGTTTTCAGGACCCACTGTCCTGTATGTTTTAGATGTGTCTCTGCTCCAGCACACCTCAATTAAATTATTTTCTTCCTTACTCTGTAGCCATCAAAATCTTCAGTTAATTTAGGGACAGATTCATGGAAATACCTAAAACAGGCAGAACAGTATATCCTGGTGACAAGAGTTGTAAACTCTGGACTACCTGGATTGCGATTGCCCGGTCTTTTTGCTGTTATGTTCTCTACTTTCTTTCCCTCTTGTTTCATACAGGTGTGGAGCCAGACTCCTAAGAGTTACTGTATATCTTCTGCGTTGTCTATTTTTGCTTGTTTGTTTTATTTTTTCTTTTTTATTAACTGCTTCCTGTCTTTATCTCTTTCCCTCTCCCCTTATTTCATATCCCCTCTTTCTTTCTTACCTACCTTGCGGTCTCCATTATATAACATTTTTCTGCCTAAATAATTTCAAATAAAGTTTCATATTCAAGCGGAACCGTATGACAGAAGTCATAATGTTCTGATTGTAAAAGCAAAGCTGTTGGGCTATCAACTTGCTCTGGGACATCTTTTCCAAGAGCCATATTAGCAAAACAGGACACAAAAAATATAAATATTTACCAAAATCCATATCTAATATAGAAATTTGAAATTTCCATAATCTATACAACATATACTGCTTAAGGATTTGTGTAGTATCTAGGCAGGAATAAAAGAGTATAAAAGATTATAAAAAAAATAGAAAGCAATAATAATAATAATAATAAGAGTTTTTCATATTCATCCATTTCACCTACTTTTAGCTGGTTGACCAAGGTCTTCTGTTCAGTTATTTAAAAGTTCCGTGACTGTGAGTTCTGGAAAAGACCAGGGCAAATTTCTCTTTCTTAAATGTTTTTTTTTTTTTATCATTTTTTACTTTTATTTACATAAACACAGAAATTGAGCAACCATTACTCTAGTAACATAGCAACTATTTCAAGAATTATCCAGGCATGTGTACAAGATTAGTGGTAATTATGGGTTTTTCTGGCTGTAGCTGACATGAGTTTAGGCTTTCAGGATGGTGCAGGGTGTGAGACCAGTGTCATCTTCAGGTCTACTGGTCCTATTTTAACCAAAACATCTCTGCTTGGAGAAAATAATACCACTCATGTGATACAAGAGTATTGCATTGACTATGATTTATGCATCCAATGTGTGACATATCTGTGAAGATTATTAGTCATCAAGGTTATGGTGAAGCTTGGAAAGTTTAATTTAGGCAACTGGACAGGAAATATTTTTTGGAAGACGTTTCACCTCTCATAAAAGATGCTTTTTCTGTTCTAACTGATGCAAGAGAACACTGGGATTTTATACTCTGTATATAATCTATATATGTGTATTTTATACACATTTTGCATAATTGAGGAAGGATAACTTACATTGCTCACTTTAGCTCAGCATTATAGGAGTTAGCTTGATTAACGCCTATGAAATATCAGAGGGATCAGCAGTTTACCTCAGGCCAATGGACCCACACGTAACTCAAAATTTCTATGGGTTATAAAAGTGCCAATGCAGAGATTCAGTTTTCACTTTCATTCTGAGAAGATAATAAACTTTTAGTTTTATTCTTATGATAATAACACCAAACATATGTAAATACATGCACACAGGTCACGGAGTTTGCTTATGAAAACAGGTTAGGATTCCCTGTCTAATATATGTCAATGTCGTTCGACTAAAATTGATGAATTTTGAAAAGAAGGTTCTGATGTTATCTAATTCTATATCGTAAACACCTAGATAAAAAAGAAAAAGAAGCAGTAATACATATAACTTGGTTTTGTTGAGTTGAACACTATATCAAAACCTTGAGTACAAACCTGTGTATGGTATCTATGATATCATCTAAGCATTGGTTCAAAGCTGCTATCAACCAGCTGTTGTCATATAAACCTTGATATATGCACACTGCTGCTTTTTGTTTACAGTGCAAGAGTAATTGTGTATGTGATTATAAAGCTGAAGTTATTTTTTATGTTTCATATTTTTAGAATTGTATGGAAGTGAAATGTAGGAGAATGTGTGGAAGCAAAGCATTTTTGTAAGGAAATATGAAAGCAGTCTCAGTTTGTGCTTACATTTTTTCCTGATGTCTGTTAAGCACTTGAGTTATTGTTCACATGTCAGTGTGAGTGTCATGTTTTCATTTGTTTGCTGTGAGTGGAAAGAATGTAAATTTTTGAGAGTATCCATTATGCAGCCCTAAATTTCAAGCAGTATGCTGAATCTTGGACATGAAATCATTTGTGTCTCTACTTTCATTTGTACATCTGCTTTCACTGCAAATGTATATCATGTTATTTTCCAACAAATTCTTAGTCCTCTTTTATTATTGTGTAAGGTCTATGATTATGTAATTCTGAAGGTATTCAAGATATTTCTGCAGGCCTTATGTATGCAAAATACAGTAAAGGTGTATTACACAAGTTTAAAAGTTTTTTTTTTCTTACCTACACATACCCTTACAATGGCCCAACATAAAAAATAAGCTTTCCCCTATATACCACAGTTGCCCCGTTAGTCAGTTCATGAGAGAGTTATTTGGGCCAAATTCTCTGGGTGGGTTGACGCACCGCTTGCTCTCATTTGGCTGTTTACTTTCTGAGTCTCCAATACAGCGGGAGAGCAGAGAGATGGTTTGTGAAGATAGATCACAAAGACCAGCCAATAGTGCCAATCAAATTCCATCACACTCCACACAAATGTAAGAAATACATATTTTGTATAGTGCTATGATAAGGGCTAAATTGGGTTCCAAGTCAGATGCAAATCAAATAGCTGCCCCCTTGTTCTTCTGGATTGTTGGACCTTTTGTTTTGCACAGGTTATGTGATCATAAGTATGCACATAGCCCATGGATCCACATAGCCCATGGACAAGAAAAGGCTCCAGCAATGGGTCTATTTGATTTGCATCCAACTTGAAATTTGAGCAGGATGATGGACCTCCATGCTGCTTAAATACATCAGTGATCTAACTAAAGTTTTCAATAAACAGAGATGTGAGAACTATTAAAATACAGGATGTGTCGTTCAGACTTGCTGTCATATTATCTGCCAATTAGTTTCAATGATTTTGCATAGCAATGAAAGGAAGTGCAACCATCATGATAAAAATGCTCTGGGAATGCTCTTTACTTTTCTATCATCACATCCTTGCCTTCCAACAGAAGCTGGTGCTGGTTCAACATTTAGCACAACCACACACACACACACAACTACATACACTTTATTTAGGTGATAACTTAAACAATTTATGATTTTTTATATTTACAAACAAAACCACACAAAGTGCATTCTACACCTTTGTCACCATTAAACAGTGTAAATAATACGTAATGGACTTTAGATCGATTAATGTTTCTACTTGGCATGCCCCCATTCTGGCAGATACAGCAAATACCATTGAGGTTGGTATGAATGATCAGCTGAGCCTTCTACTGGAAAGAAGTAATGTTACAACACCTAAATAAATTCATTTTATGTTAAAATTATCAATGTAATTGGATGTAACAAATTTTGATTTAATAAACCATTAATCAACAGAAAATCTTAAGCAGATTAGTTGTTACTTCACTACCTAGAACCATAAACTGTTCTTGCCTCTATGGCCAGGTGGGAAAGAACACAATCAGTAAAGCAAAAAAGCAAGTTTCCAACACAGCTTCATCTCTTTTTGATATTTATTCTGGTTGTCTGTTGTATTTTTTTGTTGTTGTGATGTTGTCTGTTTTCTGTCCCTCTTGTCTCATACAGGTGTGGAAACAGACTTCTAGGAGTTGCTGTATATCCTTTGTGTTGTCTATTTTTGCTGTTTTATTTTCTCTGTTTCCATGTGCACTTTCCTTTCCCTATCTCTTTCTCTTATCCCATTTTTCTTTCTCACCTCCCTTTCTGTTTCCATTGAATAATCATCTAGCTCTGGGACATCCATTCACAGAGTAATATTGGCAAAACAGGACCAAAAAAAACAACTTCCATGTCTAGTGACCCATTGACACATAAGGAATGCCCGATCATTATTTTAGACTTAAAGACTAGGCACAATTGTTTTTGTCCAATTCGAATTTATTTTTGACTTTTTGGTTATTTTTCTTCTCATATAAATGTGTTTTATCAAATTGCTTTAAGGTCATGTCACTGACTGACACAAAACTAATGTAAAATCATTATAAGAGGCTGCACAGATGATAAAGACTTGTTTTTATCAAATTTTAATGCCTTAGCATTTTTTTATAAACTTTTATAAAAAAAAACTGAGACCAAAACATGTTTACACCAGATAGTAAAATAATGACTTTTTTTTAATTATCTTTCTATTTTCCATTTTAAGCAGACTGTTTAACTACAATTTTTAGGAAGAGTGAGCCAGTATACAAAAGTTTCCCAGAGTAGATGTGCTTATGTCACGGATCTCACAGATCTCCGACCTCTTAGCTCAGACCCTGGTTCTGTCTTTAACCCTGTCTCTGGATTCTGATTTGGTGTCCCCTCTGTCATCTGATGTCGCCAACTCTGGCTCTGCATAGCGTTTTGGACTTTCATCGGATCTCTGACCTCCTGGATCAGTCTCCGACTACGATCATTGGTATTCCCTCAAGGTAACTCTGCGTGGTTTGTTATCCCAGCTTTCTCCAAATCACCAAGATATCATCAAACAGGCTTACCCGCAGAGTTCCTGTTCACTCTCCATACTGAGCAGTGACTTCACATGCAAACTGGCTGCTCCTACTCCCCTGTGGGCTTCCCTTCAATATTCCCTGAGGTTAGTGAACCTGAGATCATTTCCTGAGATCAATTTCATCATCTACTACTGGTCACTTGCATCTAAACTCTCCCCCAGAAGAACCAGTTGCCGTTCCTGAAGATCACTGTCTTTCCATGTCCTGTTGCAAATTCCAATAAATTGTTCAAACTTGCCAGTTAGTTTGGCTCAAATTCTAGGTCCTCTGTTTTAGCTAATTACACTTTACTGGATTTTCCCTGGTTATATACAGTTATAATGCAAGGATTTTGGGAATCACACCATAATTTAGTGAGTTCCTTTTTATCAGTAGCATTTTTAACTTACCTGCCCCCTTATATTATTTTACAGATGCTTAAAAAGACTTTGTAAATGGAATTCCCTAATCTTCTTCGGTGCACATTATAGAGGTTTTCATTTCCCAAAACTTTTATGATTAGACTTGAAATAAGTTGTGGTTTCAATATTCCTGAGTTTCATGAGTTTAGGGGCCTGTCTAAAAGTCTGGCCTCCTATTGTCAAGCAACCGTTTCAGCAGAGGCCTGCCCTCTGCTGCCCAGCAGTATAAAAATGAATGAGGAGGCCACTTCTAGATTGTTGCCAACTCAGTGTCTATTTTTAGCACCTTTTCGGACCCCTCTGTTGACTTTTTTTCAAACAAAGTGACCAGCAACAAATCTAGTGACCTTTTCCTGTCTTGTTGGAGACTTTGGTGACAGCAAATAGACCAGTGTCTTCAGCAGAACTTCAGGAAGTAGCAAACCAGCTCCTCCTCCAAAATACAGGTCCTCAGATGCAGCAGCAGCACGTGTCTGCACTCAGAAAGCAGAGCGACTATCCTCCGTTTCCCCATTGAACATGAGTCACACATGCTCAGATCTTCCACTAATACCCTGAATTAAAAATCAGAATGTAAATTTAATACTTTGTGTATTTTTCTTTTCTTTAAAACTTTTCCAGTTAAAGAGAATGGTGTATATGCCTGGTTTCAGCATTCCCAGTGTCTCAAAGCATAGAAAACAGATGTTTTTTCATTACTTTTGAGACTGACTTTTATATGCTTAATTGTGTTTTTACGTAATAATTTAAATTCAGATCACATTTGCTTTTTCTATTGTTTCCTATTGTTTTTTTCTTACTTTAGTAATTTCTATATAGGTTGTCCCTTTTGTATTTCACAGTTTACCCTGTTCATCCCAATTTAAACATTTCTCTCCCAGTCAGAGCTTTCAATGATTAGTCAATCCAGGTGACCTGTGTCTCACTTATTACCTGCACTTTTGTTTTCCTCTATTGAAGTTGCCATTTTCCTCTTTGTTTTGCTGTATTCTCTGTTTTGTTTCCCAGTGTCACAGTAAACTTTCTGCTACTTTATTGTTTGCCTGCTTGCTCCATGCCAACCAATACCCCTATAACTTTTTCTTTGCTAATAAATCTCAAGAATATTAAACATACTCCTCTGTTCTGGTTTACTGCATATTGTTCCACAAACCCATAACCACATACTGACAGAAAACAAAAAGAAATGTGGTATTCTTGCTTTCTCTTAAATGCTGCTCTGTCTTTAAAAGATTCTGCAAGGTAGAACATCTTTGATTAGTTGCTGTCCCACCTATCGCAATAGCAAATCCTTGGTTGAATGGACCAATAATGTAGTATTCACACTAAACTTGTCTCAAGTGTCAATAGGTGTCCAACACTTCATCTTTGAAGCTTGTGCACATTGAAGTCAGATGTGCATCAAAAGCATTTTTGACCCCCTAATGTGAGTTGATTAAAGTGTGTGCAGATGCTGTTGATGCCCTTTGACAGTTTCTTGTATACAGGTGCTGGTCATAAAATTAGAATACCATGAAAAAGTTGATTTATTTCAGTAATTGTATTCAAAAGGTGTAACTTGTACATTATATTTATTCATTGCACACAGACTGATGCATTCAAATGTTTATTTCATTTAA
>JAUZNJ010030527.1:0-37015 GCA_034780135.1 Jordanella pulchra
GGCCTCAACAGCGATTGGTGGAGCCGGCAATTGATGATCCAATCACGGTAGGCCTCAGGGTGTGACACAGGACAACACCCCCTTCCAGGTGAAGTACATCTGATTAGCCACTGCAAAAAAAAACAAATAAACACAGAAAAGGCCACTGGCCGTAACAAGGGGTTAAATAGATGATAAAGGAAATTATATCAGTTGTTCATAATTTAGCTCATAATATATTTCATTGTGGAGAAGAAAAAGGTTTGACTGCTTGTCTGCAGTGATCCAGGTTAAGAAAGAGCTGAGCCAAAACCATGTGAGATTTAGTTTGTCACCAAAAGATCCATCACACTAGCAGGTTCATCTAGGATCAGGATGCTTGTCTCCATGACCATGGATGAGTATTCACGCTAGTAACCCGAGGAGGACCCCATTTTTGTTGCTTATACTCTTGCATACCTGTCTTTTTCTCTTTTTCATCCAGATGCATATGTACCTAGATGCTAGTCGTGCAAAAAGTCAAATGTTTTAAATGGTTTTTGACATTTTATCTTCCAGTATTCATTAGAATACATTTTTATAAACTACTGTATGCACAAAAAAAGGCCATAAGAAAAGTTTTGAAGGAAGTTCTGTTTGTATTTTTATTTTTTCATGTTGCAGGTGGCAGAGGGTCTTCCATCTGGGTCTGTGGTAGGGACTCTGTCAGCTAAAGATGCTGACGAGGGGGAGAATGGTACACTGCACTACTCTTTATCAGGTAATTCCTTCACAATCAAACATTGATCCAGATATGGAGATGAAGAGATGAACAATCAAAAAACCAAGCAAGTTAGGTTACTAAGGGTGTCTATTAGTTTGGCTCTTTCAAAATACAGGCAGATCTGTAACAGATTGATACTTGATTGAGAGGTAATACTACATATAATAGTTATGTTGTTAGCCATGTGCAATAGAGCCTGTTCAGTCACATTCAATTGACCCATTGGTAATAGACCAGTAGAGCAACCTAAAAATCATTGTCTACTAACATAGTGGGTGTTAAGTATAAGTGGATGTAGTCTTACAAATACTTACATCTTTACATTTCTATTTATTTTATGCATAATCATTCATATAGCAAATATATTGACTGCTTTAGCCATTTCAAACATCTTTATTATCATTACTAATGCTAAGTAGAAGCAGAGAGCACGATGGGATATTTATATGTTGTCTATTTTCCTGTAGTTTAGCATGGTATACTAATGTCTATTGCAATGCTAGCTTGAGTGGCTATCTTCTCTCAAGCTATTTAAGCTCCCTGCATCACCGTTGCTCTTTGATTACCCATTGTCACCAATAGAGTTCACCAACTCTAGAATGTCTATTACTGAGTAGTTATCATACTTTTCCGTCCGGTTTTATCTGCTTGAACTTCTTGAGGTCCCAGAGCGGAGCGTTTCTCCTTGAACCCCACCAGTGGCGAGCTGAGAACTGCTTCCCCTCTACAATGGGCTGACCGAGCTGAGTACAGATTTACAGTGGCTGCTGCTGACCATGGCACCCCAGGCCTAAGCTCAACCTGCCAAATCCGAATACAGGTAAATATAATCTGTTTTTGATCACAGCCTGAATCCTTTCAGGTCAAAGGGGTGGGGACTAAAGATCTATTTGGTGTGGAGACTTTCACAGTTTACCTCTTGCTTTTTGCTTTACTTGCTACAAATCTCACATTCTTTAAACCATATAACTATCAGAAGAAATAGTTTTTTTGAGTTGGAGTGAAGCTGAACCCATGCCTATGTAAATAAAAGCATGTATCAAATCTAGTGTGTGTTTCCTGATCCAGAGGTCATGGGGTAACCAAAGCTCACAGTGAGAGGGTGACTCTGCGCTCTGGGAGTGTGCCGGCCAGGACTAAAATTCTTAATTCTCTGCACTGAAGGTCAAACCTGCATATCAACACACAATATCAGGAATTTAACTGCAGGAGAAAAATGTCCAAGGAAAGGGCGGCGGTGGCTTTCTTTCACTATAGAGCAGGGAGCTCTTTGTTTTTCTGCCTGATGTGATTTCAGAAAGGAAAAGGATGCTAATTGCAGCAGGAGAGCTTGCCTCAGATTTCACTCGTGTGCTCTTTGTGTGACAGTGTGATTAGACAGAGAGGAAACAGGCACCTTGGAATCAAACGCTCCCAGATGAGATTTGATGAGAGCCAGCTGCAGTGAATCATACAAACAAAAAGGGATTGCACACCACTGTACAGTAGCAGGGAGCAACATATGTATTGATGTGCATGTGCTAAAACACTTGTTTTGGATGAGATGAATATGTTCCGTTCCCTGATTTTGAGAAGAAAATTTCACAAAGCAAGTATGGAAAAATTGTTGTTCTTTGCTATAAGTACAAAATGTGACATCTTAGTTAGGAAAAGGAACAAGAGTGAAAAGCAGGTCTATTTAATTTATTTAATTAAGTATTTCTGAATTTAGTTTAATTTTAACTGAATAAAAATAAATGAACTCTATTTGGCAATTTTAGGCCTGATCCACGTCATCCTGCCTACAATACGTAAAAAAATTCTTGGCAAAGTGTCCGAGGGTCCGAGGGGACATTTGAGCAAAGAAAAAAACAAAAATGAATTAGTTTACGAGAAAAAAGGACCTTATTAGCAAGATCAAGCCTCTTTTGTACAGATCTTTTTCTCCTTAGCACAACCTGAGGTATGTGTCGTTGAAATTATGTATTTGCAATTTTCCGTCAAACCGTATTACTTTAAAGACCTTCAGCTCCCTGGATGAAATCGGATTGCAGCAGTGTCAGGATATTTGTATGAAAAGAATGTATATTTTCCTTCAATGTCCAAAGAAAAAGCCCGAAATGTTTTCGTAAATAAAAGGGAAAAAAGTAAAAAGTGTCATTAGTACAGCTCAAGTTCAGCTATTTGAGTCTGAGATCTAAACCATCTTCTGAATATTGCAAGAAAGCCAGTGTTGTTACATACAACAGACTTTGCCCTGACAGTTTTCTCTCATGCTTCATTTAAATGATGCATCGAATGTTCTGAAGTTTATTTCAGTGTGTTTTGGCTCAAACCTTCTGTTGATTCGGTGAAGGAGTTTAGTGTGATCTCTATCTGAACCACCAAATGTTTGTTGATAAAATTGACAGCAAATTGTAGAGAAATAAAAATAAGGCTGTTTGAGCTCATAGTTTTTTCTAATTATTATTATTATTATTTCAGGTTCTCAGCAACTACAGGTCATCCCCAACACCCAATGTCAAATCTGTGACACTGAACACTGTTGAAGGCACTGCTCCCGGCTCCATTATCGGCTCGGTACGCCCACCTGACCAGCAGGATTCTGCTGTGCAGGACAGCCAGGTGACCTACCTGGTAGTGGGAGGGACCGACCGGGACGGGACCTTCATGGTGGACCGTCTGGAGGGTAATGTGTACCTGGTGCGCGAGCTGGACTATGAGAAGGGGTCCAGATACACTCTGCACATTGAGGTGTCGGATTTCTCTCAAGCGTTTCCAAGCAGCCACCTGGTCAAGCTGGACATCAACGTGCAGGATAGAAATGACCATGCCCCTGAGTTTTCAGAGGACCCAGTGACAATTGTGATCTCAGAAAACACAGAGCCGGGGGCTTCTATATACACGTTCCAGGCTGTGGATAGGGTAAGAAACAAAAGATTTGAGCAGTCCAATGATTTTTAAAAGTCTGTTCATGGCTTACTACTTCTGTTTTTTTTCCAATGAAATTAACTATATTGTTACCTTAGAGAGCAATCTTGTGCTATTGTTCATCCGATCTCTGAACGTTGTCTGCTTAATGCTTCCAAATACCTAATACACTGTTTCTATGTTGTAACATATGTTCACATTTGAAAAATTGATGCAAAAAGTTCAGCATCAAGGTTTCAAATATTTCAAGATCCTGTGAAAACTAAATAATCATCCTTGTTTGCGTAGTACTTTTTATCTGTTTGGTTTAAAGAATTCTGTTGTGATCAAAGTTGTGTAACTGTATCAGAACAGGGTAGCTACTTTGGGCTTGACATAACAGGAGATCTAGAAAATTTTACATTGAGGAGCAAAACGTCTATGCAAAGTGGCAAAGCTGAAAGTATGTTAGCCCTCAAGATAACCAAGTGATCTGTTATATTCAAATGGAATTAAAAAAAACATTAAAAAACACCTTAAAAATATTGTGACATATCCTATTCTAAGAAGCAAAGACAACTTCTAGGTGTCGGCCAAAAGAGGAGAATCAATATTTCACAAATACAAAATTAATTACAGAAGCCAAATAAAAAAGAAAAGCTTCAATTACCGCATATAACTGATTTCAGTCTTCAGCTGAAGGGGATGAATGCTGTGCTGGGCAGCAAAACATCTCACCAATCTAATATTTCTGCACTAGAGTGCAGAACTCGGGAAAGCTGAGAGGAGCCGACTCAGGCAGGAGACCAAATTTCTGTTCCACTCAAGTAATTATCACAGAGCTGGTTGTGTGGCAGGGATGTAAATAATGTTGTCACTACCAGCCTGTAGCCATTACCCAATTTTTCAATCTCCTTAGTGAAAATAGAAATACTATCAATAGAAGACGCCAGAGATATTACAGCTTTATCAACAAATAGTGAGATTTTTCACAGATATCATGATTCCCAAAGAATTTATGTAGTTGATTAATTGTTTGTCTGAACTACAACCAGGAAATCTCTAATTTATTTATAGCAAAGGTCCAAAAGAGAGGCTAGAAAGGTGTTGACAAAGAATAGCGAACTGTGGATCTTAGTTTCTCCTTGGAAACGAAAGATGAGGAGTTTGAGACTATTTGAAGAACCTGCAGATGATGTCTTCACCATCAGTCTTAACCTTTTGTGTTTCACAGGATGGAAGTGGGCCAAACAGTGAGCTAAGTTACTCTATTGAGCATCACTGGCCTGACACTCCTGATCTCCTGGTCCTTGACCCCCTAACTGGTGTCCTTACCTTGGGGCAGAAGTTAGACCGTGAGTCTGCTTCCTCCCTCTACCTCGTGGTGCGAGCTACTGACCAGGCAGTAGATCCCTCTCAGAGGCACTGGGGCTCAGTCACAGCTCGGCTGTTTGTGACGGATGAAAACGACAACGCTCCAACATTTAGCTCTCCGTCTGCCGTCAGTGTCATGGAAGATCAACCTGTAGGGTGAGTGTCAGATCACTGGGGGGGGTTTCCAGTGGTTTTGCAACTTTTAACCCTTTCTTCTCTTACTTCACTGCTCTTAAAAGATTAGATTTATTTCTGGGCTAATACAGTAAAAATACTCCTTTGTTTTTTTCATGTTTGGTTTTGTTTTTTACCACCAGGTTTGTGATTTTGTACATGGTGGCACAGGATAAAGATGAAGGAGAGAATGGCAGAGTATCCTACAGAATCCAAGCAGGCAACAATGCAGGTCGCTTCACTCTTAATCCTAATACAGGTACAGTTACTGTAAAGAGGTATTATATAAGCTTTTAAGGAATCCACCTTAACTCAGACAACAGTGGAAACTCCATGTAAGGTTAAAGAATTGAAAAAATAAAAATAAAAAAAATAAAAAACATTTCAAAGATGAGCACAAGTTACAAGAATTAGCAAGAAGAGTGCTGCAGTTCTGTATTTTGGCCACAGGTGGCAGTATTCCTAGTAAACTTCATGCCTCTTTAAGTATAAACCATCTTATTAAAATAAAAAAGTCTAATTCCAGTGACAAAGATTATAGGTGTTGATATGAATCTAATCCAGTAAAATTCAGTTCATAAATTATAATTTTACTTGCTTTCAAACAGCAAAGTTTTAAAGCAAGGAAATCACTTAAACGAATGCAAAAATGAAAAATCTTTACTTCAACTAAATTGAAGCAGAACACTTTTATGGATATGATGAAACTTGTGCTTAATGTTCATGGATTCGGATGAGCAATAATTTCTAGAAGACAAAAATTCAACACATCTAAGCTGCTTACATACTTAAACTCTCATAACTTTCTTTACTAGGCGATTACTCAATCCCCGAGAGAAATGTTTTTAATCCGCACCCATTTTCTGATGTTGTATTAACGAATTTGTTCATGAGACATAATCTTTATTCTGGCTTTTAGAATGTAAAATAGGAATTATAGACATTCAGGCTTCATATCCGACGCTTGGTACTGACAGCACACTGGGCCTATACCCTGACTGGGATTACGAACCATATAACAGACACCTAATTCAGCTTCCAGATGGAAGAAGTCTTAACGTCATTACTTTTGAGTGTCTGCTGGGTTGATTTCACTTCTGAGTTCTGTGGCATTAAGTCTTCAGTTATTATGAGATGTAATGGCAGATTAACACGCATTGTGAAGAGGTTTGCGAAAACTTAATGGCTTATGTAGGAGGTATCATTAGAGTGATTACTGCTTATAAATGGCCAATTTTGTGCCACAATCTGTTACTTAAGTTTTATTGCATGTTTTATGAAGTGCTCAAAAGGGTTTCTCTTAAATCATTTGTTCTCATGAAGCTATTTATGGTTGATTTGAATGGAAATTTCTATTTCTTAAGAATAATTTAGCTTGCATCAGACTCCAACTATTAAGGCAATACTTACTAATATTTATTTACTACTTGTTTCTTCTTATTATAAATTGTTTCTAAATATTGTAAATAATAAGTAAGGAAAGGGTCCTAAAACTAAGTTGGTGACCTTTTTCCTGTTTCTGCCTCTAACTAACTGAAACAGCCAAGCCAACCCCCCACCCCAAGACGTCAGAGTCTCAGGGCTCACAAAAGAAGTCAGCACAGCGCATCTTTGGCACACTGCGCCATTTATAAATTACACGTCTCTTAAGCGCTGCAGCTTAACTTTGCACGCTGCTGTGTAAAGTACAAACACACACACACACACATGCATGTATTTTATATTTCCTCTCACTTTGGCTGACCTTCCTCGCAGTTGGTTGGATGACAGTAGGGCTGTGGGATGGAGAGAAGTGAGGAGTGTAACTGTAGCCAGATTCTGCTAACACAAACTGCAATTCACTGATCTACATGAATTAAAGCAGTTCATAGGTATCAAACATATTCATATACCAGTTGGTGCCTTACAGATTTAAAAACAATGAGATATGAAAGCAAATTTAAGTGCATAAGAACTGTAGATAATCTTGCACGGGTTATAAAACTTTAAGGTGAAGTAATACTTTTTTAAAGAGTCGTAGTAAAATATCCTATGCATTGTTTTGGTTGCAGGCTCTCTCTCCATCCTTAAAGCTCTGGACCGGGAGGAGCAGGAAGTCTTTAACCTAACAATCATAGCAGAGGATCATGGAATACCACAGCTCTCCACCTCCCAGCTGTTATGTGTGCAGGTGATAGACGTGAACGATGAATCTCCAGTGTTTCAGCAGCCAGAGTTCGATGCCCAAGTGATGGAAAATCAAGGACCAGGAACCACAGTGTTTACTGTAACAGCCACAGATCGTGATCAAGGTTTGCTTTAAGAGATTGCTGTAAACAAAGCCAAGGAACTTATTAAGATGCTGCATTTTAGTAACAGGGAAAAACAGGCAGCTGCTGCAAAGGTAGCAACATATTTCTATTAAAAATGAGTGAAAGTTGTTCAGTTAACCAGATGTAGCAAATAAAGGGATTGTTTTTATCTGCCTTAAAAACATCCACATCTCTTTAACTCTAATGTTTTTTTTTGTTTGTTTGTTTTTTCCTGAAATGCTTTTGAATTAACTATAAAATGGAGCAGTGGATAGCCTTGCAGCAAGAAGGTTCTGAGTTCAATTCCTGACCCAGGGTCTTTCTGTATGGTTCTCTCTGGGTACTCTGCCTTCCTCCCACAATCCAAAAACATGTCTGTTAATTTGATTGTCTCTGTATTCCCATGACAGACTGGCAATCTGTGCAGGGTCCCTATCAGCCTTTTGCCCATAGTCTGGCCTCATTACAACCCTGATAGAATAAGCGAGAGAAGATGAATGGATGGAAACTTTTGTATTCAGCCCTCCGTAGTAAATACTTTGCTAGAACAGCTGAAAGCCTTTATGGGCAATGCTGGGCAGCTGCAATGGTGTAGACCTTTTTAAAAGATACCCTTGTACTCGATGCAAACATCTCAGCTTCAAATCCTGACCCTGAGAACTCTTCCCCCTCTATTTCCAACCCATTACCTGTCTGCCTCCTATCAAATGAAAGTCACTAGTGCAACAAAAACCTAAAGAGTCTTCCACAAGGTTTGCATATCTAAGGACTGGAAATTTGACAAATTCTTCTTCGCAAATAAGATTAAGCTCATTCAGATGGGATGCGGCCTGTCGGTGTGTAGCTTGTAACAGAATTATGTCCCACCCACAAGATCATTTCAGATATTAATAATTAATGACCCACCAGAGGGTTACAAAGCACTCATACCAATCAACACTATTGATTCCATAACACTGTATGACCAGTAGGTCATCTGAATACATCCAGATGAAACTTGTTGCACTGAACTGTAACAGCTCACTAAAATATGAGTTTGTCAGTTCTGCACAGATTTGGCTCTTTTTTCTTAAGAGAGCTCTAGGTTCATTCCCAACTCTACCTCCAAGCTGCTAACTGGTTTAATAAGTGTTCCCAGCATTAAAGATGGACAGTGATAAAGCTGGCTTATTGATTGACAACCCACATAATGAATTTTGACAGATCATAAAGCTAAACATGAATAAAGTTTTTGTCAAAAGCATTGACAAACACTTGCTGCACATCATCAAATGGTGAAATGGTGGAAAAAGCAGAATAAATTGTTGATCATAAATGTCATTGTTACAGTTTGCCAAGATATAAATCAACCCCTGTTTCACAGTGGGCTGGGTTGTTTAGCTTACTGTATAGTGTTTGTTTTCTGCACACGGGAAAAAAGAACATTTTGGTTCAATCAGACCAGAGGCGCTCTTTTTACATGTTTGTTGTGTCTCTTCTAGGGGTAAAAAAACAAGACTTTTTATGATTTTTGTTCAATACTGGTTTTCTTCTTTTGGCTTTTTTATAAAAGCTATACAACTCCTTAGATTTCTTTACCCCAAAGCTGTATTAACAGACAAATGACCCTCAGGTAGGCCTTCCTTTTTTAAGAAAGCAACTATTAAAAACAGCTGCCTTGGTTTCTAAGTGATGTTAGATAATGGGAGCTGAACAAAAAATAAACTTCTAAGTCTTTAGTTTTTTTTTTATTTGAAAAACATTTTTTACAACATTACATTTTTCATCTTACATTTTCTTGTGTTTTAACACATTAATCTGAATACAACATACTCAAGTTTTTATTATTTGAAACTGACAACTGGGAAAATATTCAAGGTCTATGAGTGCAGATGTGGTCAATAGAGACTGGTAGTCATTAATGCTTCTGAAGTAATGCTCGTTTTTCTTTAAAAATGTTCATAAGGTCCAAATGGTCACATAACGTATGGAGGTGTGACAGAGGAGGGTTTTGTCATCAATCCTTCAACGGGAGTAATCACCACCACAAAAGAACTCGACACAGAAGTTCAGGATCATTACACACTCACAGGTACACAAAACACATTGACACAATTTAAGTTGATCTATTATGTAGAAAAAAAAGTACCATTCAGTAAACCCTCTGTTTATCATCGCATTAGTGTATGCCAGGGATGGAGGACTGCCTCCAAATTTCGCCAAGGCCGTGGTCCGTGTAGAGATCCTAGACGTGAATGACAACAGTCCCATCTTTGCAAAGTCGTCGTATGAACTCGAGGTGCCAGAAAACCAGGGGCCTGTGGAGCTTTGCTTCATCAAGGCCACGGATCCAGACTCAGGTCCTGGTGGAGAACTGGAGTACAGAATTATTGGTGAGAGTTAGCAAGCTGTTTCCGATCACTGATTTAAAAGATTCATTTCTGTTTAACATTCAATTTTTTTTTCTTGTTTTTTGTCATGGTAGAAAGTATCAAGCTAATTTTGATGTCACTATGATCAAACCCTTTTAGACTACAGTCCCCAAAATCGTCCTAAACTTCTCCCTGATTCAACTCCTGCTGATTCATATTTGAGAGGCACAAATAAACATCTTGGAATGTCTTTGCTGCCATTTAGCGGTCATTGCATGGACTTATATCACAATAAAAAAAAAATCCTAACTGGCCTGAATTTATTAAGCAGAAATTTATGTTATAAGTCAGTGCAGCAAAATAGTCAGCAATAATATAATTAACATACCATTAGAGGAAAAAATGTGTTTATTTATTATTAAGCCTGATTGTGCATAATGTAATCTATTATCATACCTATATTTTATATCATTTATGTGTGATGCACCCAAATAAAATATGTAACAAAGCTAATATGTTTAGAAATAGATTAAAAGCAAAAGCACAGCTATTTTTTTATATAATTGAAAAATGTTCAGACAGTTTATAAAGCTGGAGACATTTTTCCTCCTATCTGATTATAGAGCTGTTAAGTATTTAGTTTTATCTTACATTTATAATTAGAATGCAACTTTCTTGAAGGTGCGCACTAATTTAAAAAATGATTTTCACGACTGAAAGATCAGGTTGAGAGAAAAGAAAAAAGTGTATTTTTCTGTATCATCTTTGCAGCAGGAGACCCCGATGGAGCTTTGCAACTCCACCCCGGCACAGGAGCTCTTTCCACGTCACGCGGACTAGACAGAGAGACAAAAGCAAACTATAACTTGAAGTTGGTGGCCATGGACCGCGGGAGCCCCCCTCTCAGTGCTACTGTCACAGTTAACCTCAAAGTGTTAGATGTCAATGACAACAGCCCTGTTTTTAAAAGAAACAGCTACACAGTGGAAGTTTCAGAGGATGCTGCAGAGGGTTTTCAAGTTCTTCAGGTGAGTCAAATGTTGAAAGGATAACCAGAGCTTTAAATAAGCTTACAGTTTACATTTTGATTAATATTATTTTTCTTTGCCAGGTGTCCGCATCAGATGTTGATGATGATCTCAATGGGAAGGTCCTGTACTTTCTCAGCCAAGAGGCGCACGGAGCCTTCACTGTTGACGAGGAGAGTGGTCGTATCACCACGGCAGCGCCTCTCGATCGGGAAAAAACTGCGTCATACAGCTTCCAGGTGTTTGCTGTTGACCTTTCTCCTGCTGCTCCCAGAAACTCTTCTGCTCAGGTAAAAAGAGGTAGTGGTGACAAATTGCTCGACTTACACGATGATTTTATTCTTTTAACTGATGGTAAATCTGCCTAACAGGTGACAGTCACAATTCTTGATGTCAACGATAATGCTCCCTTCTTCATACAAGACCCTTTGATCATAGAAGTGTCCAGCGGGCGTTCACAGCGTGTTTTAGCCACCATGAAGGCTGAGGATAAAGACTTTGGTGCCAATGGATCTGTGTTTTATCGCTTTGCCACATCTGTGAAAGGATTCAGCATCAACTCGCTCACCGGGGAGATCCAAGCCACCGAGCCGCTTAAGGATCTGACTCAGGCTCAGAGGACCTTGATAGTGGAAGCCATGGATCAAGGCAGCCCAGCTCAGTCTGCTCAGGGAGTAGTGGTGATTTATGTAAAGGAAGTAGAGTACAATGGCATACGATTCTCAAGGAATGCTCGAGATGTCAGCTTACAGGAAAATGCTGCAAAAGGTTCGATAGCATTGTTCAATTCAGGAATTCAGAGAATGGTGTTATTTCTAAGTTTCTTTTTTCTCATCAGTAACGAGTCTCTCTGCTTTAAAATTCTAGGCACAGCAGTGGCTCAGGCTCAGGCCCAGTATCCAGACGGCACACGGAAGGGGATCAGCTATAGTCTCTTTAGTGGAAACAGAAAGCAGGCTTTCAGTATCAGCTCCTCAACAGGTGAGAATATCCACTTTTGTTAAGATGTAATGATGTGTAAAGTGATGTCAGTTTGATGACCTTCCCCATCCTTTTGATCAGTAAACGTTTCCTTACCCCATCTGCCCTGCAGGTGAAATCTGGGTACAGAGCTCCCAGGGACTAGACTTTGAGGATACTCCCCGACTCCGTCTTGTTGTGAAAGCTGAAACTATGTCATCCACTTCATTCATGGCCATTAATTTGGTCCTTCAGGATGTCAATGACAACCTTCCTCGCTTCCAGCTGCAGAACTACGTTGCTTACATGAAAGAAGCACAAGGATATGAAATGCCAATTATACAGGTGTCTAAACTGTCCAAAAGCTTTTATGTTACTGTACACTACCGACTGTTTCTGAGACCAAATTAAATTCTTGATTTTTTTTTCCTCACCTAAATCTTTTCAATAGGTGCTGGCTGAAGATGTGGACCAAGGCCAAAACAGTCAGGTGACATACTCCATCCAGTCCTCAAGCATGAGTGGCTTGTTTAAGATCGATCCAGTGACAGGAAGCATCACCACAGCTGCCATCATGGACCGCGAGATCTTTACAAAAACCAAGTGAGAAAAAAAAAATGCTCTTAAGATAAACTTCCATGAATGCACTGAACAGTTATCTTATCAGAATATATAGTAGAGCTGAGCAATACATCTCATTTTAATTATCAGTGCATTAATATTTTTGAAATATTACAACTGACTCTTTGAAAAATTGTTGTGTCATGTCGTGGGTGTAGCCAGTTTGATAGTCCTGCCGTTGAAGTCAATACAATATACTTTATAACCCCAAAGGGGAATTAACTGCTGCAGTAACGCATGGGCAGTTTTTCAATGAGATGTTATAGGTGATTATAATCGTAGGCAGGAAGGATCTTCTGAATCGGCTTGTCTTGTACCAAGTCCAAGCGAAATGTAAAAAAATGTAATTGTAAATATGAAAGTACATAGGATAGAGTTTGATAATGGAACTTATAATAAATAAAAAGAGCTAGGAAATTTCTAAAAATATTTATGGATATAGTCCCTCCAAGATTATATATTATCAGAATTATGTATTTTCTTCAGATCATGTAGTTCCAGTTGATATATATATTTTACCTACCTGGCAACAAAATGTTCATTTGTACTGAACTTACTGTTAAAAATCCCCTGGTTTGTTAAAAAAACGGTTAACTACAAATTAACTGACAGTATTATTTTTTTGGGTGAAATAAAACATAATCACACAAAGACTAGGTAGAATTTTTTTGCCCGTTTACCACCCTCCTTACATTTGCATGCTAGCCAGATTAGGTCCCTTTTCTGAGTGTCACACTCCAAGCTGTTGTAACTGTTTAGTTTTTGCTCTAACTGTATATTTGGGCAAGCTAAGTCCAATAGGTAATTTCTTCTCGCTATATCCTGACTATAACGTTAAACTTTTTTGTGTATTTATAATTAGCTTGTTGGGAAATAGATTGAAAGAAATGAGCCTCAGTATTAAGTTTCTATATATTTATATGTATGAATCTTAATGAAGCAGAAAGCAAGGAAGCACCCATTGAAAGTTTAGACACCCATTTGGTTTAACATTTTGAATAGGAATTTTTACAAGTTCCTTTAATTGTTTGTCTTTTTAAACATTCTTAGCATGCATAAATTAGGGTGGTTGCTTTAAAAATCTGTAACATCTTTATTTAAATCGTCTCTCTGCCCACTCACAGGCTAGTAGTTACTGCGACAGATAGAGGAAGTCCTCAACTGGCCGGTTCAGCCACGCTAACAGTGATGATTGTTGACCAAAATGACAACAGTCCTACTATTCCGTTACCCCGGGAGGTTCGCATCCCAGAAAGTAAGCATTTCCGTTTTAACAAGCTCTGTTTCCTGTTGAACATCTATTGTTGACTACAGCTAACAGGTGGACATCTCTTTGCTTCATTTGTTGTCAGATACACTAATTGGTACGGAGATCACTCTAGTGACAGGCAACGATGTCGACTCCAGTCCTGCCCTCTCTTACTCCTTGCAGCTTGACCCTACATCCTTAGGCAAATTCGGAATCCATCGTTACAGTGGAGGGGTGTCACTAACGGGCCCTCTGGACTTTGAAGAGAAGACATGGTACACCCTGACAGTCAGAGCCACGGATAGCCAGCACCAAACTGAGGCCAACATTACAATAGTGGTGGAGGATATCAACGACAATGCACCTGTATTCACCCATGATCTCTATCAGGTAGGATGGCCTATGAAGTAAGTCAAGAAAATGCCTTATTTGCACTTCTTTGTATGTAAAAATCTTTAAACTCATTGTTTTTTATGTGCACTATAAATTATGTCTGCATAATAAAATGCACACAGTCGTTTCTTAAAAATTTTGACCTCTTCACACCCCTGAAGACTTGACACCATAATAAATTTGAAACCAGAAATTGTCGTTGCACCACACAGCTTTAAAACTGCTGTAAAAACATACAGGCATGTTGCCTATGTGCACACTCAGTGGGTGATAAAAGTTAACTGCCTAATTTTAACAGGGGGAAACTTGTAGAGATGAGTCTACATAAAGTGTGTCAGGAAATTACCTCAACATTAGCACACACTGAGGAAAAGCAGGGACTGTTATGGTATGCGCCCCTCCACCCCCCATCTCTGAGACTACTGCCTGCTGCCTTCTTGACTTGTATTTGGAAGATTTAATATTTTTGTGGTGGGTTGGTCTTATTTTACCCTATAGATCAAATACTTTTGAATTATATCCTTTATATAAAGACAGCAATAAATCATACAACCAATACAGACCTTTTTTTAACAAGGTCATGCTTGTTTCCATTTGTAAAGAAAAAGTCTATGTGGGTTTTACGGGTGTCATTTATAAATGGTTCTGTTTTTAAGTACACATTAATAAATTAGATCAAGAATTCATATTATAACTAGTTTTAATAAAAAATCTTTGTCTGCAGATTATCCTGCCTGAGCACACACCAACTGGAAGCGCAGTTATCACAGTTACAGCAACTGACAGGGACTCGGGAGATAATGGGAGGATTACCTACAGAGTAATGTCTTCCACTCAGGAGGGTTTTTATATTAACCCCAGCAACGGTGAGACTATCTTTACTCCTCAGTTTTTAGCAATAATTTATCCTTATCACATGTTTGTACAGAATTTAAATAGTCTTTTCTGTCTAGGAACCTTGTTTATCAACCACCAAGCCGTGTTTGACCCTGAACGGCCAGCAGTTAACATTGTTATTGAAGCACGAGATGGAGGCTCGCCTTCGCTCTCCACTCTCACTACAGTCCAGGTTCAGATCTCGGACGTCAACGATAATGCTCCGGTGTTTCACCAGTCAGAGTACAGGTTCGTCAATATTCATTTACATTTGGATCAGTTAATTAAAATATAATTGAAATTTTTGCTAATTTCAGAAACCTTATTCTAGAAGAGACATTTTTGTATACTATAGATTAATTAAAAAAACAGATAAATATATTCCAAGCTTTAAATTGTTATTTGTGATGGCTATTTCTTACAGTTAAGGTACATCTAAAATTGGTTTCTAGGGAAGTAATTACATGAGACCAATGGTTTTTAAAATAACAATATCAGTCTTTAAAAAGTATATGCAAGTACTGTACAGTAAGTGCACTCAGTTCGTATTTTGATTGGTGTTATGACCTGAGAATTCAGCCACACACAGATGTGAATGTTTAAAAGATTTATCAATTATATATCCTCTGGATAACAGAACGCTGTCAGGAACCACTGGGGAGAGAGAGAGATGGATTAGTGACTGGGATTAGTTGAATACGTTAAGAGAAAAAGCTACAAAACTTCTCAGAACTCCGGTGGAGTCCATCAATCCTTTGCTTTGGTTCCTCAGTGATGCTTTGGTTCCTCACCCAGCTGATGGCTGGGTGATGATGTCACCGCAGGTGAAGAGGATGTGAAAAACTGTCTCTTTTCACAGCAAAATCCACTGACAGAATGGGTAAACAGCCTTGAATACAAAGTCATAGAACGAAGGCAGAGTCAGCACCGTTGAGGCAGATTTAGACAAAGAGATCTGAATGGAAGAGTGGTCAGAAACAGGGTTGTGGTCCAGAACATCAGAAAGCCAGCGAGAGAACCCAGTAAAGGCAAGACGAGATGGGTAACAGGACGTGATTAGACAGGCAGGCAAGGAGAGAACGCTGGAGAATTTTCTGTCCTGAAAGCTTTCTAAAAAGATCTGGCACTGACTGGATAAGCCAGAAAACTAGGTTAGCTGATTTGTGCTAATTGTGAGTGGGTATTGTTGGTACAGTTGGAAATGAATCCAGCGTAGCAGCGAGGAGCAGAGCAGAATGTAAACAGCGGTCATCAGTCAGGCCAGAATCATAACAGTACCTCCTACTCAGCTCAGGCTCCTGAAGGACCTCTAGTTTGCTCATGATGGAGCCGATGGAGTTCTTCAATCAGGTTCTAGTCTATGATGAAGAGAGAGAATCCAAGTGCTAAAATTATCAGATGTATACGATACGACATTCAGGAAGAACATGTTGGCCTTAAAACAATTTTTAGTTCTCTTCGTTTCATGGGAACAATGCATCTTAGGGCTGGGGAATAATAGTAATTAATCTAAAGCTGCATTAAAAAATGATATGAAGTCCCTGAGTTTCTAACAGGAAAGGCAAATAATTAAAGAATTCTAACATTTAATTTTAATTTTTGTACAGTACTGCCATGCCTTCACTTTTGTATTCAGTGTTTATATTTGATTGTGGTGAAATATATATAAATATAACGTACTGGTATAATATGACTTTTCACCTGGTATAAATGTGTATCCAAAGTATATCAACTATAAAAAAAAAAATGTGTAATTCAGCCTTCTACATAATCGTTAACAAATCATTTAAATCGACCCTGAATAAAATGGTGGCTGAAAGAATTTGAATTAAGCAAAGTTTTGAGAAATTGACAAATAAAAAAATAGAGCTTCTATAATGTTTAGGTCATATTAAATAATAGTAATGATGGAATTAATTTTTGATGATATTCTGAATGATCAAGTTAGTTAACCTCAGAGCATGTTAGTTAGTCTAGTTATAAAATTTACCCTTTGATGTTTTCTGTGTCCAGGGCTACAGTGGCTGAAGACACCATTCCAGGATTAACAATTCTCACCTTTGAGGCCTTTGACAGTGACCTGTCACGAGAAAACTGTGGCTTTGACTTTGCTATTGCCAGTGGAAATGAAGGAAATGCATTTCAGATCGAGAGCAGTGTACGTTTCCTGGAAGGACGGGGCTTTCAAACAGTTGGAACTCTGTTATTGGCTGAGAGGCTTGACTTTGAAACCAAGCCATTTTATAATCTCACTGTGGTTGTGTCAGACCGAGGTGTCCCACAAAGGAGCTCAAGTGTTTCTGCTGTCATAACCATCGCCGATGTTAACGATAACCCCCCAGTGTTTACTAGAGCAGAATATACTGTGTCTCTCAATGAGGGAGCTGCCTCTGGAACTGAGATTATAAGACTGACTGCAACAGGTAAGAACATCTTTTGTTTTTATTTTCTTACCTTGTTTAGTTAGTTATTACTTTTTTTAATGCGTATTCTGCTTCCATTTGCAGACCCAGATTCAACTCCCAATGCTGAAGTCCAATATACCATCAGCTCGGGAGATGAGGTGAACTTATTTTCCATTGATCAATGGACTGGAGCTTTGAGGCTTGAGCAAACGCTTGACCGGGAACACCAGTCAACACACATCTTTATTATTCAAGCCACAGATGGCCATGGTCATTTTGCGCTAGCTCCAGTAATAGTTGAAGTAAAGGATGTAAACGACAACCATCCCTTCTTCCCCGTGGAGTTCCTTACTGCCAGTATACGGGAAAACCAACCGGTAAACTCAGCCGTGACTGTGCTCCATGCTGTAGACCATGACACTGGCGTTTTTGGGCAATTGAAGTACTATATCGTCGAGAGATCGGGAAAAGGAAGAGACAACTTTGTCGTGGACCAAAATTCAGGAGAAGTCAGAAGTAAAATTACATTTGACTATGAGAAAGTCAACTCGTTCAGTTTCGAAGCCGTGGCTGTGGATTCAGGTAACCATTCGGCCACTGTAACCGTACAGGTGTTTGTTACAGGTGAGGATGAGTATGATCCACTATTTACTTCCACTCAGTTTTCCTTTGAAGTGCCAGAGGGAGCAAAGAAAGGTCAAAGCATTGGCCAGGTTAAAGCACAGGATGAAGATGGAGGAGTGGATGGGGTTGTTCTCTATTCCCTAACTTCCAACTCTCCATATTTTGATGTAAATAAAACTACAGGGGTGGTTTTTCTCAAGTTAGACAGTTCCAGCAGCAGCAGCGGATCAGGCCAGGGCAAACAGGAAACCAGGGTAATGACCCTGGATGTGAAGGCTCACAGTCCACTTGATACATCGCGCTCTACAACAGCCCAGATCACCATTGATGTCACTAACACCAACTTTGGTTTGGCTGCTGATGTAAACATACTGCTTATTATCATCATTGCTGTCTCTCTTGGAATCATCATATTACTTATAGTTATGGCTGTGGTGATTTTCCTTGTCAAATCACGCAGAAGGAAAAAGGATCAAGATGCAGCTAACAGGACTCTTGCATCAGGAACTGCCTTACAGAAACTGGAGGAATGCAATGCAGGACCGGGAGGTGACAATATCTACCACCAAACTCTGCCAGGTTTTGTTGCTGATCAAGGAGGAGCTGGTGGTGGTCCCTACCCTAGAGGGGGCTCTTTGGATCCCTCTCACTCCAGTGGTAGAGGATCGGCTGAGGCAGCAGAGGATGATGAAATCCGAATGATTAATGAGTACCCTCGTGTTGCCTCCATTACCTCGTCCATGCAGGAGCACATCTCTGCCAGAGGACCCGATTCTGGAATTCAGCAGGATGCCGACCAGCTTTCCGACATTTCCTGTGAACCTGCTGCTTTGGAAGGCAGCAGCTGGTTCAAAGGGAAGAAACTAGGAGGCAGTCTGAGTGGGACCTTGCTTTCTGGTCAGCTTCCTGTCTACAGGGATGAGGGAGGTGGCTACTTAGGAGTAGGTCGTGGTCTGAATATTTCTCTCCCAAAGGATTATGCTTTTCCTGAGGATGGTAAACCTTCGGTGGATGGTTCTCTTACTGCTATTGTTGCAAGTGATGAGGAGCTTCGTGGAAGTTATAATTGGGATTACCTGCTCAACTGGTGCCCTCAATTCCAACCTCTTGCCAATGTCTTCACAGAGATTGCTCGGCTAAAAGATGAAACCGCTCAGCAAAATCAGAACCCTCGACAGCCCTTTCAACCGAAGCCCAAAATAGATCCCAAACCTAGAATTGACCCACCACCTCTTATTACATCAGTTGCTCACCCAGGGGCCATGACAGTACCTCCAAAAGTCCCTGTGATTGGGCGAACATTCCCCCACTTGTCCTCTCTTCGAAGGTCTCCAATTAGCCATGAAGGATCAATTTCCTCAGCAGCAATGTCGCCAAGTTTCTCTCCCTCTCTGTCGCCTTTGGCTGCTCGGTCACCAGCTGTTTCTCCATTTGGTGTAAACCAAGGCCCCTCTGCATCAATGATCAGCACCAGAGAGCCCTCACTTGAGCAAAGTCCAGATCATGAGATGAGAATATGATTTGAACTACTTAGAGGGGAATTCCTTGAGACGGACAACATGAATCCCTAATGGACTGGAGCTCCCTCTAAATGTTGTTCTTTAAGCATCAATTGTACTTTTTAGAAATCATAGATTTCATTATAAGAACAGAAGTTTTGCAGATGTGCGGATCAACATTTGTTTCAATGTGTCTTTTTGGAAAAATAAGAACTTCACATTTACCCAGTGTAATATTTGGATTGTTGTTCAGATGCCCGGTTTGACAAGACCCACCAAAGTGTTTTTCTTTCTCAAGTGACGCAGGTCTCCTCGAACTGATCTGGGTCAGACAGTGGGTGTTCCCACTCACAAGCCCCTAAAGTCAGAGATCTCTTAGGATGTAGATAGATGAATGTGTTGTTTTCATGTTTACCTCACTGGCTGGCCAGAGAGCTAAAGATCCTCTCTTCGTCTCAATGGACTTTGTTTTTTTTTTTTTTTTTTTTACACAACAGTATTAAACTTGTCTTGTGGGTGCTTTATAAAATGGCTTCTGGACATGACTGACCTGCCAAGGCATCACATAGTGAAACAGCAGTGGAGATTTCCTTTTGCTCAAATGACTTTTGTTTGACTTTATTTTTATATTTTTATACAAATATATGATTTCAGGTCAATTATTCCACATTGAGAGGTTATTGTTTTTGGGTATGTATTTGCATGTATGTATATTTGTATGTATCTCTTACATTTTAGAGACTCTTGTGACAGTTGTGTGTGAGTGGGAAATGTTTTTGTAGAATTATTTATATGAATACGAGAAATTTCTGCCACAATTTGACAACAGAAAAACAAGCAATGCTCAGTTTGACAGCTAACCTGTTATCTCTTAAACATTTCTCTTTTCGGGTCAAATTATTGATCGTCCCAAATCCAAAACAGAATTCAAGTTACGATACATCATTAATATATACTTAGTAAGAACATTTGTGCTCTCTAAGGTCTAGTCCTTGGTTCACCATGCTCTTAAAAATGTTATAGGCTTTAAAAGCCTGTTTATTTTACTTTTAAAAAGATCCATATTTATAAGAAAACTGTATTATAGTTTGAGCAGTTGAGACTGTGGGTTGTTCAAACATAAATAACTTGCCAAATCCTCTCTGCAGATTTTAGAGGTTCTCCATTAGTCAGTGTGATTGTGTGGGGTTGCATTGCATTCACTTAACACATATCATTATCAGAGCAATCTCGATAAATATTGATATCAAGATTAAAAAACCACTGATAATTGCATGTCGCCACTCTTGGGGACAAAACAGTCTCCTTTATGGGATTGGGTGACCCTAAAAATTTTTGGGTAGGCCATTAATGTCAAGGTTAACAAAACTGGCGAAACTAAGAGGACCTCTTTTGAGAAATTACTCACTGCTCATGTAATGCTATTCCACACCAGTTTGTCTGTTAAATTTTTTTTAATGAATAACCTCTCAGATTTCCATTTTTCTTCATACAAGAGCAAACAGCTGCATAAGCTGTTTGCAATTGGCAGAAAGGATTTTCCAACTCTACTGTTTAAAATGTTCGACCCACAAATAAAGTTTTCTTATAAGTGTGCCATCTTATAATAAAATAAAAAACCTTTTAAAGACTATAGCATTTATTTCAGAAAAGAATTATGACAAGACAAAATTAACCAACCAAAAAGAAAGAAAACCTTACCTTCTCCAATGATTCAGTATTATCTTGTAGTGTGTGCTTAAGCATAATGGCACATTTTCATTCAGGGACATCTGAATTTGCTGATCACCTATGTGTCTTTGACAGAAAGTGCTTCCTAAACTACAGTCACATCATTAAATTAAAGGTGTTTAACTGCAAATGTCTGCATCTCAACTTAATGGAAATGACATCCCATGAAAAAATGTTATAACAGGCTGTGTTATAATCTTTTCAGAAAAGTCTGATTGTGTTTGCAAATTGCTAAAAGCTTAGTCATAAAAAGAAAAGATAAAAACAGCTGAGAATTTTGAGGTTTCAGCATGGTATGAGAGTACTCATCCCCAAGTGAGTTTGAAAATCTTATCTAGAGAGCTCCCTTTGGGGTTTCCTGGGGAGAAGCCACCAGAGCTTAGCCAGAACTTTGATAACCTTTTCTTATCAATTGGCCTGTGATACTATGTTGGGAAAATGGTGCCTGAGAAAGAGGAGGGACAAATGAGATTTTTCAACATGGTTTTTGCTTTGTTTTTGATTTTATTTTTCATGAGAATCTGTAAAAACATACTGATGATGTTGAATGATCTATGATTTACAGTATAAGTCAAGAGCTATACTGTTGAAAATTTCCACTGTCAACTGAATACTTCTTAGGGGTCTCCAAATGCAGTCCTCCAATACTCCTATATCAAATGAGTCACTCATTATAGGCTACTGCCAAAGTTCATGGCATCCTAAAAGAGTTCAATCATTTGATTCAGCTCTTTTCTTGTAGGGTTGTTTTTAATACTTGCATGGGAGTAACTCTCAACCACTTTTATTTAAAATCACACAGCTCAGCACTAAGTTTTATATTTTTAACGCGGTTTTTAATAATATCCCTTCAACTCCACTCCAAGTTGGTGAAACAGTAGCGCTGTTATTCAGGGATACAGACTGCACTTTGGCAGTCAAAGCAGAAAAATTCAGTGTTAAGCAAGTGCAGACCCTACATTTTAAACCAAGTTGGAGAAGTGTAGCACATAAGCCAAACAAATGGGAAGCAAATGCCTCAGTGCACAATCCCCAATGAATGTACAGGAATTTGGAGACCAATGCAGTATTTGTGTCTGTTTTGCTTTTCATTTAAATGCATTTTATTCTCTCATTTCATGGATCTGAATTTTTCAGCTACATTACAAGGTGCTTTTTTTTGTTTTTGTAATTTTGTCCAGACTTTATCCCCACCACCCCAGTTTTTCCAACTATGGGCCTAAAGAATATCCTTTTTTTCATACAGCCAAGCAACATTGTGTGGATGTCATCTTATTTCCAACATACGGTTTCTACCTCTGTTATTAGTTTATCATCATACCACATGTTTTCAATGCAAAGCTGCTGCTGACATGCAGAGATGTTTTCATAGATTCTCAAAAACATTCTGTTGATGAACAGTGATTTAAAAATCTATTCCAGTGACTGATCAGTGAACTGAGGCCAATAGAAATAATGAGGCAAGCTGTTCCTGTATTTAAAGCAAATAATAAATTCCTACTGATCTTTGACAAACTGGAGTCAGACCTGATTTTTACAGGGAATAATCCAAGACTGCAAGAGAAAAGACGGCTGCTAACAGGTACAAGGTTTTGATTAAAGTAAAAAAAGAAAAAATGGAAATCTGTAAATGTACATGCATTTTGGTTGAAAACAATGCATTCATTAGTTATTGGCTAATTAAAAAAAAGGAAGTACATTTTGTTAATCCAAGCAAGCATTTAAAAGAGGGAAAAAAATACTATTATAGAATTTAACTACAAGGTGCTGTATATTTGCCAGATAACCAAAGTTCACATGGGGCAACCCATTTTTTTTTTAAATTGTGTACCCTAATATACTTTAAGAGTTGTAAAATTGTAACTATTTTCTAGGCTGACACACTGAAGCAGGTGCTCTCATCAGATGAAGCTAACATTGTATCACAATTTCTTGCTGTTTGGGATTGTTTTTATGTTGGGTGTTCTATCCATTTACATTTCCGTTAAAATTTAAAATTTTTGTTTAAATAGTTTCTATGCATTTCTGTTAACATTTATTCATCTTTATTAGCCCTTTTGTTTCAGTTACCCCATTTCCATGGTTTTTCAGATCCACTTATATTAAGCTCATTTAACCCCCCTATGCCTACCCTTACAAAAACACTTAAAACACTTGAGCTTAAAACATGTCTGCAGCGAATAAAACAAAAACTCTGTCTTGACCTACATGATCACCTGCAAACAAAGTAGTAGTTACAATGCTGTCCAAAGATTTATTTTGCAGTCTGTAGTCTCAGTAGTCCCACACCAATAAATAATCACAGGCACACAGATATATTAGCTCGAGCCTGCTGCTCAGTGACACAAATGTCCCACAGCAACCTATCTCGCTATAATAGCTGGCCCAGATTCTGTTCTTGCGAGAACAATCCGGGCTGTTTGCCTTAAAAATATGGGAGAGTTTTGTTTCAGGCAGAAAATGACCCCTGATGAACGAGAAATTTTACATTTTTGCCATGGTGCAAAATTCAGGACTCTGCTTTGCAAAAAAGGCTCAGAGACAGCCCTGTTTTCTATCTACGATTACAATGTGTTTCATCAGCAATATTTCCAATCTGATTTTTCCAGCTAGCAGTAAAAGGCTTCATAATAAACTCTTAAGCAAAGAAAGTATATATATATATATATATATATATATATAGTTCAAGTATATAATTAAACAGAATAATGAACCTTAATGCCTTAAATTGTTAAGTTTTCCTGTCATTTTTAAATATCTGTCTGCTTTTGTGGCCAGAAAGCATTGCCCATATTGATTGTTGGAAGAGATAGCTTGAATTTCCTGCTCCTATCTCTTCTCTTCTCTCCTATCTCTCTTTGATCCTGCTCCTCATTCTCTCCTCCTCCTCTTAACTCAGCTGGTACTTGCAGATGTAGTTGAAGTATAACTTCAGCTTTAGAGTTGTTAATGAGCTCCTCCTTCCATGTTTGATGTAAATAAAGAGCCATAAAGAGCCATTTAATACAAACATTTAATACAAACATGATAAAAGGTTTGAAGAACCATTAAATAGGGTCTAAATTAAATTCAATGACTTTGGCCTTAAGGACTAGCTGATAAAGTTTCCGTCCGGACACCAACTAGCGCCCATATGAAAGGAAGTTTTGATTATTACAGTACATCTCACTGAAAAGAAAGCATTGGTCAGAATACTCTGCAACTATAGCTGCATAATCACTACCTACGATAGTTTGTTATTCCTGGGTCAATTTCCAGTACATACACTCCTGTGAATACTGGATCTCGACAGTCAAATGATGCAAAAAAGGAACCCTCTTAAAGCCAATATGAAAGACAAAAAAAAGAAAACAAAGGAAACGGTTAAAAGCTTGTAGAATCAGATGTAAACGATGTGTTTTGGCCTTTGATATCTTCAATAAATATTCCTAAAACTCTGTTAGTACTCCTTATGTAGTGCATACAAGAACCAAATCCCAGATGAAAGACTGTTAGCTCACTAATATTAATACTATTGCCAGGTTGTTTTACACATGTTTTTAATCATTTAGTAAAAACTGTTCTGTAAAATTGTTTCAGTTAACTGCTTTCACTCTTGTTTATTGTACACCAAAATAAAAGCACATTCCGGTCAATTAAAGAAGGTTATGACAGTATAAGTAGCCCTCAAGATACTTTTGTATTTCATGGATTCAACTTTACAGCACTTCAGTTGTTGGAAAGGTATTATTTTTACAATAACAGTTTGAGAAAGTAACCTTAAAATGTCCGAAAATGATCCCCAAATGTTTGGAACAGAACCTCTGAAAGACTTGCCGTTTGATATATCATGTTCTCCACAAATGTAACATTCTAAACAAGAACACTCTGTTAAAAGGCCTGTTTTATTTCCATTTGGGCTGGAGAATTTGCAGCTGCGCTCCCAGGGAATCAAACTGCAAACCATCACTTCTAACTGGGAAATTAGTGTCTAGATGCTCATGTTTTTTGAGCGTTGATTACCCCAGTTTGTTAGATGATGAATCAGTGGATTCACATAGCAATACAGCCATTTAAAAGGTCAGTAGGTAAAGAAAGGTAGGCTTTCAAGACAGCCTACAAACTGATAGAGGAACATTGAATGTAGGTCATAGAAGAGAAAGGGAAAATTCAGACCAGATCTCTGAAAGTAACACTTTTTATTGTCTCTTTAAGCTGAGCTTGAGCCCCTACTGGGATTTCCAACTTTCATTTGAAAGAAACATAATTTAAGGTGCATAATTAACAAGTATATAGGACATAAAGAGCAGATATATCAATGCCAAACACCAATTGTAGTTATTTATTTTCTAAAAGCTGAAGAAAATCTTTACATGAAGCCAAGATGCAAGCAGTTGTTCACGTTTAGTTTTACATGTTTAAAATCCAAAGACTTCAAATTACAGGCATCAGATTTGTTAACTGTGGGCAAGAAATATATAATGGCTTTGTAATATGAACTGCTTGTATACATATCAAAACTGACAGATTTCTGTCCCCAATTTTTTTTGTGTTGTTGCGTCTTTTTTAAGTTACAATGATATTTAATTTAGTGTTAAGAGGTTTATCATTTGGCTGTGCTGCTTTGTTAAAGATGATGGCAGCTTTATTATTAACTTAAGATGCAATTTGTTTTCTGGTCATCGACCCAACATTTTAATATTTAATCCTATCTCAAAGTGGCTAATTATGGATTTTTTGATACAATTTTTACTCATAATCAGCCTACTCCAGAGGGATGAGGAGCAATTCTGCTCATGGGTGTTCATGGGATGCTTCAACTTCATCTTTTAATCTGTAATGGCACCCATATTATGTCTTTATGTTAAAAGGGACTTTGCAGTAACTCCAATTCTTTTGCTCAATATGTACTTTCCCCAGACCGTATTCCCCACCAAAACCTGTGTATTCCTGTTTCATACCTTTTCCCTTATGATTAATTAACTAAACATACGTTTTCTGTGCAATGATCATGTATATGTATTATTACTATTGTATATTACAACATGTATCCTCTATATCAAACACATTCCTAGATAGCAGAGGGCAGCTTGCAACATTGTAGTCTGGAGTTAAGGATTTTTTCTAGAGATCCTTAGTGACAGTCTGAGGTTTGAAATGGTGACTTGATGCCACTTCAGCACTCAAATGCCCTGCTCATTAACTGCTCCCACAGAGGGGTGCATTTCAAAAAGCATGTAGTTGTTTTGTTTGGGATTTAGTGATGCCTTTATATCAAAAGATGACATGATGCATAACATAGGGGGTTATGAAAATTAGCAGCATTTTTTAAATAACTAATTTTTGTAAAAATTGACATCTGGTAAAAAGCCACATTTTTATTGTTTCATTTAAATTCACAAAGCTCCACACTAAGCAAATAAAACACACTAAGAGTCTTTTTTTTTTTTCAAAAAGAAAAAAAAAATGTAATTGAACAATTATCATTAGCTCCCCCCAGAACTCTAATTACCAATAGGATTGTTGTCTGAGGTAAGAAATGGCATCTCATTGATACTAATATTATTCGTATGAATAACTTCTGTATTCAATTAGCCACATGTTTTAAACTAAATTCTTAGAATCATTTGTATAAAACTTTCTTCAAGTTTAATTTAAAACAAGAGATAAGCAGTTTATGTTTGTGGTAGGACAAATAACACTGTTCCTTTACATCAGTACCAAGCATTAAGTAGATATTCTGATTGTGTCAGCAGGTTAGTATAGAGACTTGGTGACACCCAAAATAAACCCTTTGTTGCAGTGTGCTTTAAGGGTTCTAGTCGTGGGTGTACAGAGTAGGCTTGAACTGGAAGACCTGAGTGGTCTGGGAGGTTGGTATACTGACAACAAATCTGTTCTGTATCGAGGTACTGATGCAGTCAGTGATTTATAGATCAACAGAAGGCTTTTAAAGTCTTTTCTCTGAGCTACAGGGAGCCAGTGTAAGGACTTCAGAACCAGGCTGATGTGCTTTACTTTTCTAATTCTAGTGAGAACAGGGGCAGCAGCATTTTGGATCAGCTGCAGCTGCCTGATGTACTTTTTTGGCAAATCTATGAAGACACAGTTGCAGTAATCAAGTCTACTAAGGATACAAGCATAAATTAGATTTTTCTGGATCCTGCTTGAACATTAGTCCTTTAATGCTAAGATATGATGTTAAGAAGGCATTTACTTACACAACTTTTTCAATAATCTTACTGATAAAGGGGAGGTTTGGGATTGCCATGTATTTATCATTTGATAATTGCTATTTTTATTATTTTTAAGTCATGGAGGGGGGAAGACATGAGGAATGGGTTTATGATTGGAATCAAATCAGACTAAAACAGATTGAATCTTCTTTATAAAACATGCTACTGCAGCTTTTACTATTTATATTTTCTTTGCAAGTAACAGATTTTGATTTTAACTCGAATTGTACAAATAGAGTCACGTGAAAAAAGCTGTTATTTAAATCAAATTTCTTACATCACTAAAATCTGGCATTTTAGCAGGGGTGTGTACACTCTTGAGGGAAAATGGGTATATTGTTTTCTAGGCATGTAAACTCACTGAGCAAATCTTAAAACTGCTTAAGATTTATTTCTTATGGCAGGAAGCTTAAAATCTGTAGATTTATTTAAACAAATGTCCGGGAGGAAATTGATATGCCACACAGGAATTCCCATTCTTTCAATTTACCTCATGTCATCGTGACCTACAAATGGCTTAATTAAATTCAAAATAGAAACATTGAGATGCATGTTCTGTTTGAAATCCCTAATGGCATTAAATCATATTTATGTTTTTGTGCTGATGTCTTTGTAGCGTAGTCTTAATGTCCCTAGAGTTCAGGTTTAAGGAGACTTACTATACAGTCACCATTTAGACTGACAATGCAGAAATGCAAACAAATAGCAGTGATCTGAACCAACTTTCACCAAAAATTAACTTTAAATTAAAAATAAGTTAGGAAACAATCATCCAGGGTAAATCAATACATCTATTCCGAAAGAAATAATAAGCAACACATTTGGACTAACAGTAACTGGAATTATTATTATTTTTTTTCCTCAAACATTGTGTTTCTGTTCCCTCATTGGCCAACATTTTAATCATTCTTTCTCCATGGGGGTATAAGTCAGTATTATGCAGAAATTAAAGTTTCCCAAAAAGTAGCCTTTGGAACTATCCCATAATACAAAGAATCACTCTGAATAGTAAAAACTCTGAACAATTGGGAGATAAGGAGCTGAAGGGAGTAACAAGGAGATGATATGGTTGAGGAGGTGGCAATGAAGACTGTGAACTCTAATGTGAAGGTTAAGGAGGGAGTCAACTCAGTTGATATGACAGAAAATGTGAAAGTCTAAGGGGACCCTTTGAGGATGTCCACGTTAAGACCTCATAAATCTTCATCATTCATGATTCAACATGTATGATACCTATATTATGTAGTTAGCAGCTTTCATCGGTGAAATGACTGGAGTCATTCCTACAGAATCCAACCATTCATTACAGGAAAGCGCTCTTATTTGGACGTGACTCACTTTATCTGCCACTGCACCACCCACTTTGATTGAAATATTTCATTTGAGGTGTTTGACCTTTCAAACATGGATACGGCTGTGGAATAGGCATCTAATAAAATTTAATGCTGATATAAATCATACCAAGTTTTCCTTGGTTGGAAAGCTACATTTTTTGGAAGTAGCAAAACCAAAAACCTTGTAAATTTATTTGATTTCACATGCTTCCAGATTCATGCAAAAGAGAAGAAATGCCAGCCAAAACAGATTCTTGTTTCTGGTTTTTCTTTGTTATGTTTTCCTTTTTCCACAGAGACACCCTGGGAGACTCTTGGAGCCCTGAGACATTAGGTTGTAATCAAACGCATAAGCCACAGTACCCTGACTCAGTTACTATTACTCCTGGCAGCTGCAGTGACTCAGGCTTTACAAAGAAACCTTTAGATGTAACTTACGGTAATTATTTACATCATAATTAACATAGTGGATCAAGAAATTTTAATGTCTCAAAATGAAACATATTTCTTTTCATTCGTACTAACCTTAAGAGAAAGTGAGATGAAAAATTATTTGTTTGATCTATTTGTGTGTTTTATAATGAGCTACATTCCGCCTATAAACTCTGCTGCCAACAAACCAAATGCTTGACTAAATTGTTCAGTAATTCCACTATTACTGCCAACATCTAAGCAACCCATAAAACCACAGCGCTAGTATAATTGCTGGACCTGCATTATCTGTTACAGTGAAAAATAGTGCTGTCAAATAAAAAATGATGCTCCTTAAAGAGCTTTGATTAGCCTCTTGAATCCTGATATTTTGTCTTCACTGGTGAAATTATTCAGATTTAACTCTATGTGCAAACAGGTCAATTAAGTAAAGTGCTGTTCAAAAGTATTCACACCAATTCTTTAGCTTAAAACTATAAATTTGAATGCATTTTATTGAGATTTTCTGTGATAAAACCAACAATGCAGGATAAACTTTATGAAAAAAGTAAGAATGCATGATTTTTGGCATTTAAAATTATAATAATCAAAAAAATGCACCCCTTAGACTTAAAAAAGACAAAAGCAATTAAAATAGTAAGATAGTTTATAAATGTATAATTAGATTATATAATTGATACACAAATGCAAGAAAAGAGATTTTGTGGAAACGCATTCAAGCCAATGAAAAATGTTTTTGATTTTTGTATGCTTTTCCTGGTTTAATTTAAAAACTAAAAATGAAAAACATCTCAGAGGTTTAATAAGTTGTCAATGAGTATTTGTAACCTTATATCATCAAACAGAACAATGTTTCTGCAAATTAAAACTACAAACAAATGTATTTTCATTGTTATGACAGCAGTGTCACTCAGAATCAAACCCTTTCTGCTCTAAGCCTGACAGTTGTTTTTTTTCCTTTTCATGAAATATAACTCTGGGCTTGCTGCAAATATAGTTCAAATATGGAAATAATCCATACTGCTACAATAATATTTCCCTTCTAGCTTAATCTTAGCATTCTCTCTAGATTAGCTCGTGTCTAAAGTTGTTAAGCAAATCAGTACTTTAGCTGAAAATCATGCCTGGTTATCATGTTTTTTTGCGTCTTTCCATAAATACTCCCTCATTCACTGTTTTATAACTCCCTTTTGGGCACACTGACTCATAAAAAGACAGAATGACTTTTCTCCAATGAGCTACCGAAGGTTCTCTGAGTTTGCAGTGACATGTGAGAAGCAACAGAACCACAGAAAAAAAATGGAAACAGCTTCCTCTCAATAATTCACTTTGCTATGAAAGTATTGAAATTTGTTCATGTTAAGAAATAGTACAGCAGAGGTATCAAAAAAAAAAAAAAAAGGTTATGATAATATATACTAAATGTTGTTTTAGTCAGGTCCAAATCTCTAAGCTTGTATAAACTATATAGTTTTAAGTTTATTCAACTTCAATTTAGAGAGTAAATGAAAATAGAAAAACCATCTTAACTTTTTACAAAGGATTGAAATTTGCTTAAACTGAGAGTATATCTCTTGCTAGATCAAAATGTCAACATTAATACCATGCACATTTGCAAAGTAGCTCATTTAGACTTCAGACATTTTTTAAAACTAGAAGGAGGGTTAACATACCAAAACATTGGTCTGCGGTTGGACAAATGAGCTACATTTTATATTCTTTACTAACCACCGTCACCTCAAAGTACAAGGATGGTTAAAAAACTAAAATAAAATGTTCTATGAGCTATAACACCGTTCAGAGTCATTTAAGATCAGGCATCTTGTAATTCTGAGTACTGGCCATGCACTACATTAAACTCATTAAAAAAATAAATAAATAAATTGGCGAATTCTATACTAGACTTTCTGTAATACTGAATAGTAACACAAAAACCTGTTTGTCATTATCAGACATTAAAGCATACTAACCTCCTATTTTGGGTGAGTTAGGATCACCAAGATCACCACCTTTAGACACTTAAAAATTACCTTAAACTCATTTACATTGAACAGAGAGCATCTGTAAACAGTATTCATATGTTGCTACAGATTCTCAACTGGATTTAGATCTAAACTTGAACTAAGCATTTTCAACACATCACCTACTGTCCAGGGTGTAGAACCCAATTGTGGGCCCTTTACACCGTCACTGCCAGTGGCACTCTATTTGTGCCGGTGCACGAATCACAGGGTTTTAACACCCAAGTTAATGATAAAACAAGCTTCGGCTTGTTTCAGTTCAAACTGCTTAAAAGGTGTCCTCTATGAGCTCACCTTGTCTCACATCCTCAGACTCGCACCCTTCCTTGATTTCAGCACCTGATGCCAAACTCAGTACACCTACAAGAATAAAGTATTTGTATTAGCCCCTTTACACACAAATAAGCCTGTTTTTTAGAGCATGTTCACTTTTTGTTTCCAGAGCCATTTTAGTACATGATAAGCTGCTAAAAATAAGAAACATAATGCCAAGTATTTCCTTATGTTGACAGAGTGTCTTTTAAATGGGATTCATTTTGTTTTTCTATGTGCAGATATTTAAGGGTATCAAACAGTCACAATGGTAAGCATCCACAAGAGAGCTCCTGGCTCCTCCTTGAATACTTAAACAATGATCTCACTTTGTCTTTGCTCACCAGGACTGGCCACTACTGCCCCAGCTGCTGTGGCTGATCCAGCACCTCTGTTAGTTTCTGAAACTGGTTATTATTAACAACTAAGGTTACCGGACCCATAATTGTATTTATAATTACAGCAGCAAGCAGCCTGGTTGACAAGTAGCTAAGCTAAATAGCTTCTGTCAGCAGATGTCTGGAGTGAAACTTTAATTGAACTTTGCATAACAAGCAAACTTGATTCAACTTTGGAAAAGAGAGCAGTCAACAGTTGCCTCCTCTTTCTTGTTCTTACTCCTCCTTTTGACGGCTTGATTTATGCCATTTGGGGAGCATGATGTCTGGCCCCCAGGCCATTCTGAGTTCACTCATGTTACACTTGTCACCAGCTGTTGAACGGACTAAACCATTTTGCCCTTCCAAGTGGGTGCTTCCAGAATGTGTTTGGTGGACTTGGACACAGAGTTTTTTCCCTCAGTTTATGTTATCAATGTATACATTTAAAAGAAATGACATCAGTTAATTGGAGGGCCCAAATTATTCAAAATAAAAAACACAAAAATAATAGGGTTTTAATGGGCCCCTCTTCCTATGTGGGCCCAGGGTATTCAGGTCCATTCCCCCCACTAAAAACGCCAATGCCTACTGTATACAAACACCTCAGCCATTAGTGTGCTTAAAACCGCCAGAGGGTGAATTGAACATCCACCCCAGAAAAACCCCCTTCACTGTCTTTAACAGGTTTCCCCCCCCCCCCCCAGGACTGTCCTGCATTCAGGTCCATACATCCACACACACCAGTCTAGACCTGCTTCTTGATCTTTGAGGAAGAAAAACCTTAACACCACCATGATGCTGTCATAGAAGACCCAAACACAGAAAGGGGAGAATTTTGGTAGTTTTTTTGTAAGATTCATTAAAAAGGATCAAATATAACCATTGATAAGCAGTACGGAGAAACAGGAATATTCTGGACAAGCAAAAACTACAGATGACAGCTTGAGAAACAGACCGCTGACTCTTGGTCCATCAATAGATAATCATAAATCAATAACTTTTACTGTGAAGTAGCCTATTTTTTTTTCCCTCCACATTTTTGGCCTTTGAATTATAGAAGTCCCATTATAGTTTTTGTCCTGTTTTGACCATGAAAAAGTGAAGCTCTATTGTCACACTGTGCCCCACCCTGCCAACTGCTTACAGTTCTGGATTAACCTTGCTGAGTGAACCAAGATTGTTTTCTTAAGTTATACATCTCTGTCAGGCCTTTTGGCTCACATCTTGCTTGAAAAAAGGCAAAGGATAATCAAAGCTGGCAGGGAGCAGGGGATGGATAGAGGATTGTGACAGTGTTATGGGGGAGAAATAAAAGGAGAAATAGTGAGGCATGTACATTGAAAGAAATAAAATGGAGGAATGGATGACGTTAGAAAGTTGAAGTTTACAGAGTTGGCTGCAGAGGACATGACAGTCCTAACAGGCATTTGTATCAGTACCAGCTCTCCTTCTGAAGTTACTTACTGCAAAAATATGCAGCAAGGGAGAGGAGACTTAATGTAAAAAGAACCTGAAGACAGAGCAGAGGCATGGAGTGCATTAGAGATTCTTCAGTGTGTGGAAGATTGAATAATCCTGGCAATCGCTCACTTAGCTCCCCTCCCCTTTCCTCCTGCTTTTCCACAGGGTACCCTTCATATGTGCTTCAAATCCATTCTCAGCAGTCGCTGTGCATAACTCATGTAAATGAATGATTAGTAACCAGAAATCTGGCCCACCCTATAATGTGTCGGCTGGCGACATAACCTGTGCAGAGCTGAAAGGCTCATTCAGGCTCGGACCATGAGATCATGAATAAATGAGTTACCAGGCTTCATCATTCTTTAGCTGTAAATGCAAAGTATACTGGCTAAAGACAAATATGTTTGGATTTCTGCTAAGGTTGATGTGGAATTACTGACCTTACACCAGTCATCATCTTCCAATTAAACTTTTCAACATAAGTAAATCTGAACTGTAATCCTACTCATTACAAAATAGGTGATGAAAGTAAGATCTTTAGCAAGCCAGAGGCAATTGTCTCGATACACTCTTTTATACTATAATATATATACACACACACACACACACACTATACCTTTAGATCTCTGTACTTATTCACATTTAATGCACTGCAACAAACTTTAGTGGATGTTACATTCTTTTTTTAATGGAACAAACAAAAATGGAACCCAATTGTGTGGTGAGAAAAATTAATGTATTTCAGTGATTTTACTGATAAAAAACCTAAAAAGGTTAAGAACCCATTTGTATTCATCCCCCTTCACTCTGAAAATTCTAAATAAAATTCAGTACCATTTTTGTATTCATTTCACACAATTAAATTCATAGAATTTGTGACACACTCGTGACCTTCCCAGCTTCTGCCCCTTGTCTCACCCATAGACTTCAGGAGATAGGCACCCGGCCCACAGTTACCCTGATGGAATAAGCAGAAGGTGGATGAATGGATACAAACAAAGAACATGCTATAAGACAATGTGAAAACAGGTTTATGTAAAGAGCCACACAACAAATAGTTCTTTTTCCTTCTACAGCTTGCATTGAGAAAAAAAAAAAAAAAAAAAAAAAAAAAAAAAAAAAAAAAAAAAAACCCATCTTGCCATCAGATCATGTTATATGTACCAATTGACCATAACATTAGAAATTAAACCATTTGTAGTTAACTAACATTTAAGTTAAATTACATTTTAATGCTTAACACAGCATTTTTTCAACAAATGTACTTATTTGTATTAATCTAGCAAATGAAGTTAGATTTTAAAATATACATTCCAACTTTCTGCTGAAGTCATCTAATTAGTAAATTATAGGTCTAGCTGTGGGACAACATGTGTAGGATGGATGAACACTGTAGAAACCCAGTTAGTGGCTTCAAAGTACCTTAGATTGTAGTGGAGTTTCAGCAGGACATGAACTTTAAACATTAAATGAGAAAAAGCTGCATTTCATATGAAAATGTAGTGTGAATGCTATACGCTAAACTGTAAGGTGTAGGCTGAAAATGGCAGAAACAAGCAGACGTTGAAAGCAGAACCTGCTAAATAGTATATAATAGAACAAAAAAAAAAAAAAAAAAAAATTTCTTTCATGAAACATAGCAGAAGCAACCAAAAGCTAAAAGGAGAAACATTGCAGACATGCGATGAATTAGCAAAGAACAGAAGCTTAACGCCTGTCCAGAACGAGAGCAGAATCAAGCCAAAGTTGACAATATAGTCTGAAATGTACCATTTAGCCGGAAGCTGAAAAGTCAATTCAACAGGAAAACACTTGAAATGTTACAAATTAGCAGAGAAACATGGACTATTCATAAAGAGTCAGATGAAAACAGACAGCAAGAGAGATGAACACATAAGGTGGAAGAAATAAAAAGCGCAATTAAGGATAGGAACTAAAATGTAAAAGAATACAATACTGAATAAGGAGTAAAGGGTGAAATTGTGTGTGGAAATGTGAAGCCTTGGCATAACTGTCAGAAATAAATACAAAAATGTCAGTTGTTGAAGTTTAAGCTTAAGAAATTTTGCAATATATAAATATATAAGCCAACAACCTTACATGCAAATTAAGAGCATGAGAAGCAGAGGAAGGGCAGGGAGAGAGGCTTACACAAAGACGGCTCAAACCATTTAACAAGCTGAAGTTATACTAAAAGTAGCAGTAGTTCAAAATTGTTAAAATATTGTCAGAAAAGACTTAAAAAAATACAAGGGCTTAAGCATATTGAAAGATAAAATATGTGAACAGAATAGATGCAATGATGTACTAAGTGCTCCTTGAGCTGTTGATACACAAGACAATTTTAAAAATTGTGAGACAAAGAAAAAGTTGTCAGTAGATAAGCTGAAGACGCATTTAGAAACAAACTGCATTAAAAAAGGAGGCAGGTCCAAATTCAAGCTGTGTAAAAAAAAAAAAAAAAAAAACAATAATTGCACTTCACAAGACTGATACGTTTGCAGATTCTTCCTCACAATTTCTTTCAGTGATGAGCTGTGTTGCTTTTATGCCAGAAAACATTTTGCATCGTTACCAAAAAGTTTGATTTTGGTTTCATCTGAGCAGAGCATCTTGTTCTACACGTTTGGTGCGTATCCCAGGTAGTGTGTTGAACTTTAAATAAGACTTTTAAGGATATCTTTAGTAAATCGCTTTCTTGTCGCACATCTTCCATGAAGGCCAGATTTGTGCAGCATCCGACTCCCAACTCAACTATATATCTCTGCAGTTCATCCAGAGTGAAAAAAAAAAAAAAACAGCTTCTGAAATACTTCAAGAGCATATCCAAGTGCAAATTTTGAGCATACATTATCCTTGTCAGCAGAGCACAGCACCTAGCTATATCCTTTTCCTCTAGGATTTTAAAGAATTGATGCCGAACTACTTACACCGGCACACCGGCCCTCAAGTGGATAAGCTATAGTACTTTAGCAACCCTGTTTTTGGAGAGGTTTCAAATTTCCACATTTCTCACTCCCATCCCATTTGTTTGAGACACGAGCCAACTAATCGAAACATTAATCAGCTTTAAATAACAGTAGCATTCTTATAGCCAAGAACTTGTATTTTATAATTAAGAAGTAGTGCACACAATGGGAGATACCATGTGTCAGTATTTTTAATTAGAGAATGCTGCAACAGTCTAAACTTTTGTAGGATTTATTCCCAAACTTGGTCCTCAAGGGCCGCTGTCCTGCAGCTTTTAGAGGTTTCCCCGTTTCAGCACAGATAAGTCCGACTGCAGTTTAGCAAAAGGCTGTTACACCTATTAATGACAATCAGCTGTACAGAAGCAGAGAAGCTTCTAAAAGCTGCAGGACACTGGCCCTCAAGGACCATGTTTGGGGAGGCCTGTTGTAGAGGCTTGTTTAAGAAGCAGGGATGGAACTTGAGAGAGAGCGAGAGAGAGAGAGAGAGTGAGAGAGAGAGATAGTCTAAATTGGTGAAAGACGCCTGGGTTTTAACAGCCGGCCCAGGAACTCACTGTGAGAAAAAGAATAAAAACACCTGGTATTAACCAGGTTACAGTTATAATCCTTTATCAAATGATTATTTATTCATTTCACCCTCGATTTTGAACGACATTTTAATTACCTAAAACTTCTAATTCT